>CAUYSK010058743.1:0-21135 GCA_963575035.1 Avahi laniger | reverse complement strand
CCCCAGTCATTCACATGGAAACTGGTAATGCGACTGCTTCATAAAACACAACTTCCCCTTCCTACATTGCCCTGCATCTCTAACGACACCTTTCGTGCCCTAAGGATTCATTTATTTCAGATCACTTTTTTTTTTTTTTTTTTGAGACAGAGTCTCACTCGTTTGCCCTGGCTAGAGTGAGTACCATGGCGACATCCTAGCTCACAGCAACCTCAAACTCCTGGGCTCAAGCGATCCTCCTGCCTCAGCTTCCCGAGTAGCTGGGACTACAGGCGTGTGCCACCATGCCCGGCTAATTTTTTTCTATGTATATATTTTTAGTTGTCTGATTAATTTCTTTCTATTTTTAGTAGAGACAGGGTCTCGCTCTTGCTCAGGCTGGTCTGGAACACCTGAGCAGAAACAATCTGCCCGCCTCGGCTTCCCAGAGTGCTAGGATTACAGGTGTGAGCCACTGCACCCAGCCCTCCTTTTCTTTTTTACCTAAGAGAAGGCATAGGAGCTCTTCAGTCATTCCCTCTGTGATAGCCATTTCCAATATCTAGTTCTCCTCTGTTTTGAGAACAAGAAAGCACTTCACTCCCCTTTTGAAGTTTGTTGGGGTCATATGATTTGTGTAGAATGTGGGTAGAAGCCTTGGATTTCTGGGGCTTGACTCTCTGACTCTTTTCTTTTGCCATGTTGATTCAATAGCCCAGAGTATGGGCTAAATGTATGTCCTGAACATATGGAAGATAGTTGTTCTGTCCCAGATAGTTGCCAACATCTGTAGGGGATGTTGGGTGAACAAGAAATAAACTTTTGTTTATTTGATTTGGGATTATTTGGTACTACATGCAGTCTAGCCAGTCTTGACTGACGACACCATCTTCAACAAGTGGTTCTGTAGGCTTGTGGTGGACCCAAGATATTCCACATGGTGGCTTTAATTTTTTCTGTGTGTCCACATGGAATCATCACCTTTACATTCTTGATGGCAACTAAGATGAGTTAGACTGTAAGATGGAACTATTAGGCAATAATTATGGACTGATGAGATTTAGTGAGGAAAAATGGCTGGACGTTTGATAACATTCAGCTTCTTTCCACCCCTTGGATTTTCACTCTTCTCTCCTTCCACTGGTGCTGTGTCTCCATTGTCACCCACAGCCCCTATGCCCTGAAGAGCCTCTGTGGAATTTGCTAGTGCTGAGAAATGAATTACCTTCTTTTGCAGTATTTTTGCAAACATTGGGAGTTTATGGGGAGGCATGACTATTCCTGGCATTTCTGCCTGTGCTAAGTCTCTGTTTCCTTCTAAGAAATACACCAGAGTGTTATGCATCAAGAATATTTGTTCAAATAAAGCATGTATCTGTATCTATAGTCTATATACATATCCATAACTCGATATAATCTATAAGTATTTTCCATACACTCATGCTCTCTCATTTCTTTCTTTAAATTTTAGTTTTACAAAATCTTATTGTGAAGACTTAATTCACAAGGGAAAAATGACTCAAATCGATTTAAATGATAAAAAGGCTATATTGGCTCATAGAATAGGAAAGCTAAGGAATCATGGGAATGGCTCAATCCAGCAGCTCAGGGCTCACTAATGAGAATACTCTCTCTTTGTCTCAGCCTTCCCTTCCATAGTGTCAGATTCCACCTACGGCTGCTTTCTCTGTGGCCTAAAGATGATTGCCAGTAACTCCCAGGGCTACTTGCTTGCTTATTCACATCACATGGGAATGAGCATGTCTTCCATGGGTATGGTCTCAGAAGGGAGAAATTTCTTTCTCAGACCCCTCCCCCCCAATAAGTGTCTCCTCATTGGTCCAGAGTTACTTGACCTCTCTGTCCTGTGTTCAGGGTGATGAGCTTTGTTGATTGGTTTTGGCCAATGGGATCCCACTCCAAATGCCTGGCTAAGAACATGACAGCAGTGATGTCTGGAAGGAAAATCTTGAGGTTGTTGATAAGTGAAAAGCTGGAGAATGGACACTGGGTAGTCAGCTGACGCTTGGCCACGGTGACCTTGCTTTTCTCTTTATAGCTCTACTCTACGGCCTCTTCCTCTGATCCTCCTCACTGTCCTGTTGATGACTCAAGGCCTTGCTGTTACATGGAATTTTTACAGGAGTGAAAATAAGCCACCTTTCCTGTATAAGGGAGTTGGCTAAGTGAAAAGGCAACAGAGTTTGGTAAACCTTCCTTAGAATTCAGTAAGCGTTTGCTTTTAACGAACAAACAAGCCAATAAGGAAGCATAAGAACTACATAAAACACACATAGCTTCAGCGGCTGCAGGACCTCAAAATCAGTTATGTGTTTCCTTTGTGATGTGCACCTTCCTGATTCAGAATGACAACAATGGTTTTTATGACGTACCAGCTCCCAACGGCGATGGCTCCTCATTCAGCTCTATGCCAGATGATCCTCTTCTAATAATAAAGAAAAGAGCAAGGTAGGGAAAGAAATGGTCTATGATAGCCTTAGTTTCTCATAATGGGTCTTCCCAAACACTATACAAATATTAATTAAACCTCCCAGCTTCCCTGTGTAACAAATACCTATTTATACAGAGTGGAGCAGACAGAGTCAGCTGACCAAGGCTCCTCCATGCAGTAATGTCAAAAGCAAGGATCTCAACTTTAGGGCTCACCAGTCACCTGAAAACATTGCCATTTAACTTCTTTCCCTTCCCAGAGGGGAAAGTACGCACAGCCAAGCAGAAGCAAATATATTTTGTTATGTTCCTGCCTGGCACTGCTTAATATGAGTTTGAAGGACACTACCTGATGACTTTACTAACACATAGAATGAATGGGACAATATGGCCAGCAGAGGGGGCATGGTAAAATGGAATTATTGCCATTTTTAGCAGCAAAATGGAGTTACTAACTCTTCTCAAACATTATTTACAGATCACTCAGAGGGTTCCAGTCGCTGAATTCGCTCCTCTACAGGATTTTTAGATGCTTGTTTTGAGAGATAACTGGAGACTATAAAATTGTAGAAGGGCTTGAATAAAATTACGCATTCAAAACCCAGAATGCTAAAACTAGTCCACCCCTTTGGACTTTGAAAGGGTTGTATTAACTCTACAGATGATAAGATACAACTCCTACCTCAAAGAGTGGGTTATTCAAAGAGTGGGGAGATATAAAAGCCTAATAGCTAGCTATACTATAAGAAAAATGTAATAATGTGATAATAAAGGTATTTATATTTTGATGTGGAAAATCAGGGAAGGCAAAGAAATCTTCTGGCAGGAAAAATCACCCAGAAACTTCTTGAAGGGTTTGGCACTTTATCAGGGTCTAAATGAATAACCAAGATTTGGAAAAAGGAGGAGAGGCTGGGCACAGTGGCTCACACCTGTAATCCCAGCACTTTGGGAGGCCGAGGCTGGGGGATCACTTGAGCTCAGGAGTTAAAGACCAGCCTGAGCAAGAGTGAGACCCTGTCTCTAAAAAAAATTAAAAAATAAAAAATAATAAAAAAAACAGAAAAGGGAAGATAAGGAGCAAAGGTAGACTAGTGAAGAGGCTAGTTTTACAGAGTCCCAGATATGGGAAAACATGGTTTATATATAAGTAATAATGTTTGGCTGGAGTGTAAGGTTTGAAAAAAGTAATCAGGAAGACAGTAACTGGAAACAAAGGTTGGAAAACATCATGAGTGGTCTCGAGTGCTCAACTAAGGAGTATAGATTTAATCCAGGAGGAAACGTAGAACTGTTAGAGGCTTTATAAATTTTGTAGCCACCACCGTGTCTCATAAAATGTTCCTTAGAGCCCATATCAGAGTCAGAATTCTAGTCTTGCTAAACTGTGGCCTGACGACAGGTTAGTTCTAACACATGTAGCTGCTGTTCTCTTGGAGCTCAGATGCAAGCACGTGGAGGGCAGTGCTGCCTACGGAGGCAAGAACGTAAGAAATGGGGCATCTTAAAGCCGCAGGTGGAAGAGTGAAGGATGAGTGCTCTGAAGACATACCAAATGACCTTCTGAGTGACAGGAGAGCTTAGTAAACTCTCATAGGGTGTTTTAGATTTCTGGTAAGCTATAGAATGAGGAACAGTGTGGTGTAGTGGTCTGAGAGTGGGTGCTCTGAGTCTTACCTCCCAGGCTTGTTACCTACCTATGTGATTGTAGGTTGGTCTTTTGGAAAATCTCATCTCCATTTGAAATGAGGAATTGGCCTAAATCAGCATCTCCCCCTGTGAGTTCTGTAGGCAATTAGTAACGAAAGAGGTCCCATTAGAAAAAAAAAAAAAAAGGTTTCGTGGTTAAATAAGTTTGGGAAATTCTACAGGCTCAATTCTACTTGATGTCCAGTAACAAATTAAAAGCTTGGAGAGTCCTGCAGGAAGGAAGGCAGTTTTATTCTGTTGAACTCAGCCTTTTCCAAACATGTTTGGTCATAAGAATTTTTTTTTATTTTTTTCTTTCATACAACACCTATTGGCTCTCTGTGGAACACTTCAGGAAATTTTGGACTCCCTGCCCACTTTCACATTCTCTGACTCTGTCTTATCTGTGAAGGTGTCTTCTCATCTAAGACTTTATAAATCCAAAGGAAGTTTGCTCCTCCAGTCTGGCTGAGTGAATTTTCCTACCTCTAATACAGACTTGACTATCATCCCCCAATTAACTTCCTCTCAGAGTTGAGGCAAGAAGTTCTTTAAAAGTGTTTATTAAAGTGCTTTGAGATCCTCGAAGGAAAGAGATCCCTGGTGGATTTGTCATATGACTTCATTAGACACCTTGTATGCTAAGGAGCTTCGACTTCCGTTTCCAGTTTGGGATCATCATATTTCTAACTTACTCTATTAACCAGGAAAGAGCTGAGGGCTTATTTTTTTCTTCTCTTTTTTGCATCTGTGTATAATGTAATTTAACCTAGCAAAAAAGACACTGATTGTCTGTCCCACAGGACTTAATTAACTCCCAGCTTCATGGTGCTCCATGGAAATAATAAGAAAAGTAAAAGTTCGAGTGTTCTGTACCTGTCCACTTCTACCTCTGGTGCATAATGAGATGTCAGGAATGGTGACACTGATGAGATGTGTAAAAGATGCTGATTGCAGGAGGTGGTGAGCTGCCTGCTCAGCTTCTGGGAACTCTGACCAGACTGGAAGAACTGCCAACCCAGCAAGCAGCCTTTGCCTTCAGATTACAATTTCCAACATCCTCTCCACTCTCCTGCCTGCCACCTGAGCAGTGGTTTTGTTAACCTTTAGCTCTGCCTTCTGCACCCTGGTCGGATGTTATGACAATTGTCATGGGGCAGATACCATGTTTATTAAGCTGCCTGTAGCAAATCCGGACTGGTAGTGCAGGATTCTACCAGCCAGCCCTCAGGGGAGCCCATTAAGAAATTGCAAGGCTAATAAAAATCATACTGGATGAAATTGCAATCCTCTGGTGCCACTCTGTGATGGGTTGAATCTGGTCTTACATTTTAATAGGGGCAGGGACTGAAGGTTTGAACCAAGAGCCTTATACTAGCAGAACTGAAGGTTGTACCTTCTTAACCCAGAGCTGGAACAGGGCAATAAGAGGACAGGCTTGCTTCTCTCTTTGTGTGAGTGTTCTGAACAGTTGAACTGAGAATGTGTTAATGTTTATGATAAGCTAACAATGCACTGCCCCTGGAAAAAAGCCCCTCTCTGCCATGGGGCATGAAATTTGGGGCACAGTTAGAGTCTTTGGGGCTCTCACTGAAAGCTTCAGTGCCCATGCCTGAGGGGAGCCTGAGAATACATGGGGCCCAGAGCATTGTCTTTTGGTAAAATTGTTCTAAAACTTCCCTATACTGGTGGCTTCTTCACAAAGAAATTGTATGGAAATTGGGAGAGCCCTCCGTGAATTTAAACTCATCTTTACACTGCACCCCATCTCATCCAGGGACCACTGGATCTGCAAGAGTCTTCATTTCTTTGCTGTATCCCTTCTGTTTTGATAATTCATAACTTCATTTGAATAAATTTGCAGTTTTCAAACATTAAAATGAAACAACTAAGCATATAATTACTATTTTGGGAAGACTGAGGAAAATGGATAGAAAAACGTATTAGGGTATTCAGTACTAGGTATGATGTTATCTAGAGAAGTACGTTATGTATTTTGTCATAAAGAAATTCTACTACTGCTAATAATAATGGAAAGAGGTGATATTAATTGAATGCTTACTTCTTGTCAGAAACAGTGTGAAGCCCTTTATGTGAACTGCCCAGTTAATCCTCAGATTGCAACTTTGAAGTAATTACTATTATCATCTCCATTTTACAGATTAATAACTGCTTAGAGACACTTACCAGTGTGTTTCAGGACACAAAGCTGGTCAGTGCGAGAGAAGGAACTCAAACTGAGATAGAATGATTTCAGAACCTGTAATATTACTGCTCATTTTCTTTTGGGAAAAAATTCAAAAACAGAGAAAGAAAATCTGTTCTTTTGTAAACATTTCCCAAGATAAGTTTGTGGAGCTACAATATAAATTTGTGGAAGTAGATCACTGGGTAGTGGAAAAAGTGAAAATATTGATATATTAAAATTTATCTTTTGAGCTCCAATGACAGCTGTGAGCATGGGTCTAGTTTTGTGCCACACCTCCCACCTTTCACAGTTTCTGCAACTCCTTCCTTGTTATGGACATTGTCCTACTATTTGTGTTCTAGGTATTTCCAGTGAGGTTTTCAGTTTCCTTTGTCCTTCTGCTGACAGCGGTTTGAATGGGAGAGAGAGAGAGAGTGAGAGTGTGTGTGTGTGTGTGTGTGTGTGTGTGTGTGTGTGTATGTTGGTGGGGTAGTGATATGCAACATGGGGTCTCATATTTAGTTCTGTATCTTTTCTAACTACTATTATAGAAGATAAAGTTTTATTGAATGAATGCATTAATGAACACAATTAAAATCAATAGTCACTAGATTAAAATCAATTCTCAAAACCCTCTCGTGAAACTTTTAGAAACTGTTGCTGAGACTATAGATGTTGGAAAGAATCATACTCTGTCCGAAGAAATGAGTTATACAAAGAGTGGTTGTACTCAGAATGGCCTTCCCACCTCAAAGTGAGAGATTTGGCCTCTAAAACCATAATGATTTTGCCATTTTCTACCTGGATTTTTCTGCAGGTTGCACAGATGGAAACATGCTTGCCAGAGGTGATTTTTATGGTGTCTTCCTGAACTCTTTTATTAAGTCTTGATAATGTGAGTAATATTTAGTAGAAATTCTTTATTTTGTGGTACGAAGTAAGGGCATCAGAATTTCCTTTGTTGTGTTATTGTGCTGGAAGAATGAGTGACCAGATCCACAGTTTGGGATGTTTGGTTTAATTTTCCATTTTTTAATTTTCTGGGGACTTAAACAGTGCATCTTGTAAGGTAGCAATGAAGAATGCAGGTGCGGGAGATACAGAAGTTTCATTAATTTTTAGGTGCTTGCCAATATTACATTGTCCCATAACTATAGCTTCTCTCTTCCTACTACTTTGGCCTCTTCATAATAACATTTAAATGCTTTAATATATAAACCAAACAAAATAACTTTTCATTTTATTAAAAAATATATGCTTAGAGTAGAAAATTTAAAAGGAGATTGAAAAAGGACAATTAAAAGATCCTCTATAATTTCAGGGTCCAGTTGCTTTGACACTGGCCAAAAAAATGTTGGCCAGTGATGCCGTGAGTCAATAAAGGCATCTTTGGCACTTTTGCCCTGTAATTTCCAAGCTGGAGAGTTTAGAGCTGGTAATTGCTGATTTCAGTGTCTATAGGCAGTGGCTGTAGAAGTATGGTAATATGGTGAAAAAATTAACAGATGTTCTTTGTATGCTGAGTAAATAAATTTGGAAGGGTCATAAGTTTAATGTTAGCGATGCTTGGGGTGATATATTTATTTCTATGACTTTATATCTAGCCATGAAATCTGTCATTAAGACAAATTTTAAGATTTCTTTGTTTAATCTTAAGAAACCATCCTTTTCAGCATCATGGGAAGTTGACTCTATTCTTTAATGAGTTACGACACACTTTTATGGTACAACAGGAAGTACATCGCAATTAGCTTATTTAAGGCAATATATTTATTGGGCCTACTTTTTTTTTAACTTTTTAAATAGACCATTGCAGATACGTAAGAGTAGAGAGAATAGCATAATGAACCCCCTGTGCCCACACTCATCTTCAACAGCTATCAGCTTATTTTTAGAAATGTTTTGTAACTTTTAACTGGAGACTATTTTGTATTGGCTTCCCTTTGAAAAGGGGAATCTGCTAATGGGAATTTTAAGGATGAGGTCAAGTTTTGATCTGGGGATCTCTCATAGCTTGGTATGAAAAGGATGACTAAATGTTACATTTATTTGAATTTATAGAAGCATGAAGCATCTGGAGTTTATATTAAAAAATGGAGCAAAATGCATATAAACAAAGTTTTCCTCTTTCTTTCATTTTCTCTTTCTTTTATTTCTGTCTTCTATTCCACTGTCACTCAAGATGTAAATTCATAAGATTTCAAACTTCCCAAGTGTATTTTCTTTTCAAACAGGTTTCTTGGTGGCTCAAATAAGTGAAATGATAGTGGTAGAAAAACTGGTAGTAGAGATGACTTTTGTTTATGGGATGATCTGTGCTTGGTACCAAATTTCATTGCCTGAGCAACTAACTGTTTGTTAAGTTTAAGACAATAGATGAAAATTCAAATACATTGAACATTTATATGTTATAGGCCCATGGCATATAGGTATTTTTTCTATGTTGTTTTCACAGCACTTTGAGTAGTTTGTATTAGCTCATTTTACAGATAAGGAAATGGATGCTTGGAAACATTAGGAGACTTGCCCAAGGCCCTATGGCTAATAATATTGGTGCTATGAGTTTGAAATGTTGTCGGCCTAACATTAAACTTTCTCTTAACCATGATGTTGCCTGCTGAATAAGTTACCAAAAATGCTGGTGAATGCTATGTCAGGGGTGGAGAGAGGACGAGATGGGAAAAGGTTGGGGTAGGATGGAAAATAAATTTGAGTTAATCAAAAGAAATCTTTTGATAAAATCTCATATCTAGTGAAATAAGAGCAAGGCTACTTGAATTCATTTTAACTTCAAAGACATGGCTATATTTACTAAGGAACAAAAGTGTTTCAATTTTGTTTTGAAAATTTTGGCACAAAGAGCAAGACTCTTTTTATAGCCCATGACGGTTTCCCTGGCCCTGAAATATGGAGGGCTCTGAAAGATGGGAGGGGCTTCATCCATTTCTACCTTGATTTAGTATGAAAAGATGTCCACTGGAATAAAACAAAGAAATAGGCCAAACAAGGGAAGCAGAAGGACTCGGGGAGCAGATATTATCAGTGCTGGGAGAGGCAACATCTGCACAAGGTTGTTAAGATGTAGCAAGTCAAGATGGCCGCTGCAGTAACCACAGGCTATGTGGAGAGATAAATGGTTGACCCCAGCCCGTGTCAGGCTACGATTGATGCCACTATCAGCCCTAGTGCCTTCCCAACGATTTTTTAAAAAAATCTTTGATAGAGTGTGTTATCTAGTTACTGGCACGAGGGCAATAGCCTGGAGGGGTGAAGGAAAAGGAAAGAATAAAAGGTCACTCCAGGAGAACAATCTCTGTCGGACTAAATGAGAAAAAAGGATCTAGCTCAAAAGGGGAGGAAATAAATAAATAACAATAAAAGCGGCTGCTAGGTGCATGGGTGGGATAAGTGAAATCGCTGTTTCCCTTTTCCATTTCTCTCTCTCTCTTCTCTTCTCTTCCCCTTCCTTCTTTCTTCCTTCCTTCTTTCCTTCCTTCCTTCCCCCCTCCCTTCCTTCTCCCCAGCTTTTTTTAAAAATTAAGATAAACCTTGAGCTATTGCTGAGGAGTTTAGCAGATATAGGTGTAGAATTCTTTCTCTCTTGAGCTATTTTAATGGTCTGATTAGGATTTTTAAATCTTTTTAAAAACCTCTCTAGGAGAGGTGAAATTAAAGGCCTTCATTAGCCCCCATCTCTGTAAAATAATGATAATTCAAGAGTGAAAGACAATAAAAAATAAGCAAAGCAAAATTCCTATAGATAATGAACAAATATGTCCTTATGTCATTAATTTATTTGTGAGGAATATGTGAATTCAATTCTGCGATTCTGTGATAACTCTCCTGTCTTCCTTTCTGAATGCACACATGCGTACACACAGAGATATGTGTGTACCCTCAGGTGTGCCTGCATGCATATTTTTTTCACATGTACCTATATATACTTTTGGAAGAGCAAGAATAAAATTGCTTTTGCTGAGTATCACTGCATCAACGGAATTCTATTTTATGATAATAAAAACCTTAATTGGCTCCTTTTTAGCCTTGAAACAAGTTTTGCAAGGGGAAAAAGAAAAGATGGGAGAACTGAAATAGTTTCTTTTTTGTTTGTTTAAAAGAATATGGCTATAGTTGGTATGAATTTTTTTCTTTCCATTTGATCTGAAAAAATCTAGTTATTTTTTTGTCTCATGAATTTTTTGTAGAAGGTAAAATGTTGATGCCAGGGCAAGGGCCATGGAGGCTGGAATGGATCTGTAGCATTAAATACTTTCCTTTGAGAAGAATCATATTGGATATAAAAACATCAGTTCTCAAAAGCAACTCTAGATAGAGTAGAGGAATATTTTCTAGGTAGATTTCATCCTTTTCTAAAGCCATAGAAAAGGATGTGAGCACCTGGCCTTATATCATTGGTTCTCTCTAGCCAGTGCTGTGCAGGGTCATTGTTAGTTGGCACAAGTTGGAGCATGTGCCTTCCCGCTCCTCCCTCTGTCAAAGACATCGGAGTAATGGGAAGAACACAGTGTTAATGCTGGAAGACCTGAGATCCAGTCCCTGCCAATACCATCTTACTAACAGGCTCTGGGCCCATGACTTAATTTCTCAGAGCTATCATTTCCCCTCAGGTATAAGATGTTAGCAGTGCTTAACAATATCTTCCTGCAAAATTTTTCAGGTTTAAATGAGTCTATAGGTGTGAAAAACCTCTGAAATTGTGAAAGTACAACTCAACTCTTAGTTCTTGTATTGTTGTGGACTCCAGTGGCGTGTGGTGGTGGAGGCTGGCTGTAATGTGACCAATATGGCTGGGATAGAAAACTGGAATGTGGTCCTCGCAGAGAAGAGCAATGGAACGGTGGCTCTTGGAAACTTCCTTATGATCATTTAAAGGGAGAGGAAGATTGGGGAATGAAATTTTAGACCTGGATGAAAAATATGTAGTATATATTTTTTGTACGTTTGAAAGTTTCTAGTTGGCAACATAAAATAGATGCCCCGTAATTTGGTTTGCTCATATAATTAATATGTCTGAGATACTAAATTTAAAATTAAACTTTATATCATCATTTGTCTCTTGTATTGAGGCATACGTTACATATAACAAAATGCACAAATCATAAGCATGTAGTTCATTAACATATGTATATGCTGTGACGCCCACACTCAAAGTTAAGACAGGGCATTTTCATCACTCAGGAAAGTTTTAATTTTGTGTTTATTGCTTTTCTTGCTTTTATTTGCCATAAATGATGCAATAACTAAATCTTAAGACATCTTCATTTTCCTTGCTTTTGTTTAAGGAAAACATGAGAAAGGCAGGAAGTGGGCACTGATACTTAACTAAGCATCTGTTATATGTCAGGCACTGAGTTAGTCTTCACATACACTAATTAATTCATTCTAAGAGCTCTTGAAAAATTCCCATTTTACAGATGAGGGATTGAGCTTCAGGGAAGTTAGGTGACTACCAAAGGTCATACGGTGAATAGGTGGTGGACTTAGGATTTGAATTAGTGTTGCTGCCTCCGGAGCCCATTTTCTTCAAATGATAAAATAAAACACAATTGCTAAGATTTGAAGACTTGACGGTCTTCTGCAGAATCAGAGAAATACTGAAAGTTCACAGTTTCAGAAAAAAAGGTTTGAAGAGAAAGAACTTTCCCCCATGAGTGGAGAAAACTGGTTGGATACATCTTTTGATTGGAGATTCAGTTCGATTTAATCATCTTTCTGTTTCTGAGGCTATATTTTTCTCATCACTTCAGATTTATGAAAACTTCATCATTTTGATACACGTTTTTATATTGCCCAAGGGCATAGGCTACTACAGTCTACACCCAGAGCTTCAAAGCCCTGGCTCCACCATTTTCCACTATTTTGTGTTGGGGCATGTTACTTTGCCTCTGTAAGGCTCAGTTTTCTCATCTGCAAACAGGAATGATAAGGTAGATCCTTGCTAAATTGTCGTGAAGTTTAAACAGGTTACAGAAGTAAAGGTTTTAGTACAGTGCCTGGTATCTAAGAAATACTCAGTGTTCATCATTATTGTTGTTATTATCATTCCTCCCAATGAAGTTCATCCTTTTGGTTCTGAGTATTTTAGTGGTTCTGGTTTTCATTTCGATACTGCCCAAATCTGGATAAATTTATTTAATGTGCTACTAAAATGGGGAATCTGAGTGAATAAGAAAACAGTCAGGACTGTGAGACTGTGCCAGGCACATGCCTTAGCCCCAACCCTGGAGGGTGCTCTGAGCCTTGACAGCTGATGCCCTCACATCCTCATAGCCACTGCTACGCCTAGTACCTGCTGTTGCGCTTGTTTTCTGCTGGACTGTGCATGTGTCCCAGGGGTAGTCCGAGCACCTGGTACTGTGCCTGGCACTTAGTAGGTGCAGCGTCACTATTCGTTCTATTCCCTGGGGGGAATGAGGAATACCACAGGAGTTAATTTTCTGGGTGAGTGAAAAATTTCCCTCAAAATACAAAGTCACATTTATTTTCAGTATTATCTTCTTAAACATAGTGAAGGCTTTTCTGCCCTTTTAGCTAAATACGGGCAGTAGTATCAAATATTTTCTTGATGCTTCTGGATCATTAGCATAAACTTCAATTATTTCACTTCTTAAAGACAATACCTCTACCCCAGCTGATGCTATTGAAATCGCAGGAAGGCGTGTGCTCCTCACTAAATGGTCCATGACTGCGTTGATGTATTTCCTGTTGTTGTCAGACTGCAGGTCTCATGTCGGGATGCTGTCAGCAGCACCAGTTCCTTCTGATTCATCCTTCCGTTCTCTTCTTCCCCAACTGACAAGATAACAAAATTTTAATAAATATATTTGCAAAATTAGAGTGGCCTTGAAAGACACTTCTTGGAGAAGTGCATGAGGTTTAGTGCGTGGATATTGTGGGATATTCCCCTCCCCTCACCCCATTTCTCTTTAGTCATCTTCTTGACTGAGTGTGACATCAGCTATGTATCTCTCCACCATCAAGACCTAGTATGTTGTTTCTATAACCTTAGAGCTAGATGCTATATCTTCCTTACATTTTTTAGTTTTTTTTTTAACTTAAGAGATCGTTAGGCTGGGTGCGGTAGCTCATGTCTGTAATCCTAGCACTCTGGGAGGCCAAGGTGGGAGGATCGCTTGAGGTCAGGAGTTCGAGACCAGCCTGAGCAAGAGTGAGACTCCTGTCTCTACTAAAAATAGAAAGAAATTAGCCGGACAACTAAATATATACACATATATATGAAAATAAAATTAGCCGGGCATGGTGGCGTGTGCCTGTAGTCCCAGCTACTCAGAAGGCTAAGGCAGGAGGATCGCTTGAGCCCAGGAGTTTGAGGTTGCTGTGAGCTAGGCTGCTGCCACGGCACTCTAGCCCACCCAGGCAACAGAGTGAGACTCTGTCTCAAAAAAAAAAAAAAAAAAGAGATCATTAAAGCTACAGATTCCTGAAATGGAATTATTCCTATTTGTCACAGTAAATTTTTACCTTACTTTCTCACTTTTGTAACTGGAAATATGTTAAGATTATAAATAAGTTGATAATGTGACTTGTGCCTTTTGTTAATTAATAACTATCAAACATATATTATGATTCATGAATGGTTACTATAAATTATTTTTTAGAATACTGTTCATTGCATAACTTTTAGAAATAACTTAGAAGTCATATAGCAAGTGAGAATATGGTATCACATGTACCCCATAAATACGTTCAAATATTATGTCTCAATAAAAAAGAAGCCCTTCCAACCTAGAAGATATCCCCATATCTTATCATCTAGGGTACCATATATTTTCCTTTTTATAACATTCATTCAACTTAATTTTTTGATGGTTATTTATTTCTCAAAGACTATAAACTTATAAACCCAGAAACTGTTGTTTATTCAATTTCATATTTTCCATGCAAAATAGGCCAAAATAAGGATTCAATAAATATGTGTTAATTGTTTTGCAATGAATATCTTCAAGAAGTTGATTCCTACAAACAGTGCTGCAACAAGCATCTTGCACATTTATTTTCTCCCATATTTTGAGAAAGTCTTTATATGAAGCTCAGAAATAGCTTTCAATTGTATGTACATTGTTTCTCTCTTTTTTTTTTAACAGATCATGCATATTGCAAAATAAAATAGTTGTACTGATTTATACAGTTTCATTAAAAAAAAACACATAACATGAAGATTTTATTTGGTATTTTAAAAGGAATGATAATCCAGTGATTTTTGGTTTTTCTATGGAAAAAATACCCAGTAATGACAAAAATACTTTGGACAGAGCATGCAACGTTCCTGCTTTCTCCTTATTCCTTCTTTCTTTGTAACCTCTGAATCCTCTTCATTGATTTGGCATCGTTCTTGGGCATTTTCTCCTTTGCGTTGTAGGTGTAGCCCAACCTTGATTTGGTAAGTTAAAACCTTGAAATTCTATGTTATTTCTGGTTCACAGATTCTGAACTTCCTTTTCTTTGTAACTGAGATTTCCTCTCCATTCCTTAGAGGCATTCCAGATTAGGTTATAATTTCTGCTTTTACTTTTACTTGGTCCAGGAGTGCCTCAGGCAAAAGATACTCCTACATTCTCCAGCATGACACTGGCTTCAGGAAAAGGGTAGCGGTTCTGAATTTCATACTGATATTGGCATCCAGGCATGTTCAAGGTCAAGAATCTGTGCGGGGTCACTGAACACAGACCATTGTTCATAGGACTGTGGCATGAGATTCAGAATGACGCCCCCGCTTTGTTTCAATACATTGTGGAGGTGGGAACTGACAATATGTAAATTTTGTGCAAGAGCAGGGTAGATGTGAGTGAATAAAATCCTTTTATTTTAAGCTTATTCCCTCTTTTTCATTTTACTCCTTAAAAAAGTTGGTTTGCCTGAAGCCTTCTTTGTTGAGGAATAAAGTGAATAGTTTCCTTCTAGGCCCTTCTCTTGGGGAAACTACTTGGTTAATAATGGATTCACTTTCATTCAGTGAACCAGGATTTTAGCCAAGAAGAATCCATGCAGTCTTCCCAGGTTTATTGATCTATTCACCGCGTTCTCTTTTGGGAATGGATAATTTTAACGGCATTACCGATAAAGCATACTTGTTTTTATCTTGTCTTTCTAATGAGCGAACACTAGAGCTGAAGCCTCTCTACGGGCTTGTTTGTCTTCGCCTTGTGGCCTGCACTCTTTGTCATAACCCAGTTTTGAAATCTGCCCTCATAATCCAGCTTGCTGTAGAGCAAAGAACTTCATTAACGTTTTCCTGCTAGACTTGAAAACAATTAGAACGGTGCCTAGAAAGAGTTAAAGAGGACCCCCCCCCAAACCCTGAAAGCAAACAGACATCACAGAGCAGGGATGGCAGGTAAAGTGGTTGCTATAAACACTTTCTCCTGAAACCTGTGTCTTTTCAATAAACACACCGTTAGGCCCTAGCAAAATATTTCCAGTTGCCTTCATGGGTGGTGCAGTGCTGGAAGCTGTTGGCTCGTGCTCAGTTAAATTTCAAACGTCAAAGCTCATTAATAGTGATTTTAGCCAAAGACAGCTTGTAAGGAGCTGTGCAAACTTAACTTCCTCAAATAAAATGAGAAGAAAGATGACCATTTAACATTGCTTTTCCTCCCCTGCTTTCTGCACCTCCGCTTCGAGTTTGTTTTTGGTTTTATTGACAGTAGGTTTCGAGTTTATATTCCACATTTCCCTTAATTTGCCTTGTCCTTTTATCCGCCCCCCCTTGGGAAATAGGCCTATTACAAAGGTGTTGCGATGTTTCTTTGAGTTTTAGGAGGAGTGTTTTGTCTGTTTGAAGCGGGCCTGGAGGAGTCTGTGAAAATGTTAAGGCAGAAGGTTCGGCTTTTGAGGGAGAGAAACACACTGTGATATGATTATGTGCTCAGACGCTGTTTCCAGCCCCGTCTGAATACAAATGTAAAAGGAGATTCCGTTGACACAATAATGATGTTTCAAATGAAAATATCAATACAAGCAAGTACCCTCATTATTGCAGTCTGGGCAGTTTTCACCACTGTTAGTTACCTGGAAAATTAAATTAAAAAACATTTGATTTCAGCCTGGTCTGAATTTCCCCGTGCAGTTGTGACTGCGGGTTGGCCTGCCGTGTTAAATTGTCTGGCAAACTAATTAATGATTGAGGAACCCATTACAAATTGGACGTGAACCTGGTCTTCCTCTTGATTTTGGGTTTTGCTAGCAGTATGCTTTCGGGCGCTCCCTTCTTGAATCTTGCAAAGGCTTTCCTGGACACTGAGTAAACAATACTTGGGATTTCAGCATGTGATGATGATATAGGAGGCTCAAGGAGCCAGGGCAGATGCCTTGGATGTGGTTTGGGTGTGGATGTTTTGGAGCTTCTCTCTCTGCAAGAGCTCTGTAGCCACAGTGCCTTTGAGAAATTTGAGCTTGGATTGCAGCGAGGTTTTTGTGGACTGGAATCAGAGCAGAGCAGAGGTAGAGTATAGTGGGGAGAGTATGTAGGATGAGTGTGTATTGGGGGTCCTGTTGTATCAGAGGTTTCTTGTGAGGGTTTATGGTGATTCCTTCTTGGGGGCAGGAATAGATTCCCAACAGAAGTTATAAACCCTATATATTTTTTTCTGTTTTTGACCAAAATAGGGGAATGTTACTTTTTTTCCCCCTTCCAACAGTTTGCTTACGCTTTTCAAGAAGCTGACTGATTTGGACAACTGTTGCTATGCTGCTAAAGGCTGTTAATTGTGAAAAGCCCACCGTCTTAAAAGAAATTTAGTTACTTTCTTTAAATGGACTGTATTCATTTATTGTTCCTAGAGTTCAATGATATTTGGCTCACAGACAAAGGTTTTAATAATATGGAATCATGTTGAATAGACTGTACTGTTCCGAGTATCAGAAGTTTGCATGATTTCTTTTAAAAGCCAAGTAATTAGATTTCTGCAAGTAGGATTGTAGTCTGAGAAGTATGACTTAAAATTACTACTTTTTTGCTTTTGTCTTTTCTACCTTCTCTTATAAATATCCAGATTTTCGCCCTTCTAAGAAAAGAAACAAGCTTGTTTAATTGTAATGATTGGCTTATGTGTTGGTTTCTTCTCAACAGTGAGCTCCCTGAGAGCAGGCAATTATGTTATTTATCATTTTATCCTCAGGGTCTAGCATAGTACCTGGCTCAATAAATGTTTATTGGTTGAATATTTAACTAACAACATTGTGGGTGGAATACACTCACAACATTGCAGGTAGAATATTTAACTTAAGAGAAAAATCAATTTTATGAACTGTAGCTCAATTAATTATTTGCATGCAAATGGGGCCACAAATTACAAATAAGTGCTATCAATTTATTGGAGCAGGTGTACAGGCATTCTGCTGACAGACATAGTGCCACCAGTTTGAGTTATATCTTGATGAATATTTTCTACAATCTTCTAAATAATTTTAACAAAGGACAAAGAAATCGTAAAATTTCAGGCAAAAGAAGCTTTTTGGTGCCACTGAAATCCACTGTTGGTTGGCTGCCTGTGGTGCATAGTTTATAAGGTGATCTAATTCATTGATTTGGTCTAATCAATTTGGTAAGTGCCTACTATGTGCCAGATATGGTGCTAGTGATTTGTAGTACACAGGTGATGGCCATGTAGTCCCTGTCCCTGTAGGACTCACAATCTAGCAAGGCAAAATATTGATGTAAACACAGAGCACAAAAGCAGTGAGAGCAGAGTGCAGGGCAGGCTCTGAGAAAGCTTCTCTGGGCCCAAGAAAGTCCTTCCAGGGAGACTCAAAATGGAGCCAGGCCTTGGACGATGACTGTATGACTCAGGAGAAAAGGAGCATGTGTATAAGGACAGTCATGGCATGTGTGGGGACTGGGTGGCTTTGGTATGACTTGAGGATGGTGCAGGATCCAGTGGAGGCATGGGAGGAGCCTGAGATGAGGCTGGGAGACCAGGTATGGAGAGTCATTTGGGTGGAGGATTATAGGGAGATTTCTGTGGGTGGAGGGTTATATGGAGGTTTCTGTGGGTGGAGGGTTATATGCTTGTTTGAGTTTGGACTTTAGTCTCTAGGCACTGGGTATCAGTTCTTTTCTGAGCTCCACATCGTGTGGATTCTAAACGTGTGTGGGGGGCCCAGCCAGGTGTGTGACTCTGTGTGTATGAGGGGAGGGATAAAGAGAGGGAAAGGGAGAGAAAATGAATGAATGAGGTTAATTTCTCTAGGAAGGGAATATTAGCAGGAAGGAGGAGAATGGAAGGATGTGAGGAAAGTGGAAGCAGAGAGAGCAGAATAGCTATTGCATTCAGTGGTTATCCGTTCAGCATCCATTCATTCATTTCATAAGTATTTATTAAAAACCTACTATGTGCCAAGTACCATGCCAAACTCTGGGTGCATAAACAGATATCCTCTCTGCCTTCATGGAGCCTACAGTCAGGAAGTTCCAGGTGAGAGATGAGCACCTCTTAAACTGTGGCAGTAGCCCCACACATGGAGAAGGAAAGGATGAACTAAAGGCATTTATGAGGAAGTGGGCATGATTTGATGACCTATTAGATATCCGGGTTGAAGGACAGGAGGAGATGTGGGTGACTATGTTTTTGGAGTTGGGAAACTCAGAAAACTTGGTGGGTAGTGGCGCCATTAAGAAATATTTCAGGTATTTATGGCAGAGGTAAGTTTATGGGGAGGGGAAAATAATGAATGTAGTTTTACATGTGTTATGGCTGACTGTTCCACATAACACACAAATGGAGATGTCCAGCCAGTTAATGTTTTGAAGAGTTCAGACACTCTCTCCTTCAGTTAAAACCCTTAAGTTTAGGATTCAAGATACAGATTTGAGAGTTGTTAGGAGGTAGGTGATCATAGAGGCCACAGGAGGAGGTGACGGTGTCCAGGAAGAACGTGCAGATGAGAAGGAAGCGGACGGATGCTTGGGGACTGCGGGAGTGTGTGGGGTGCGTGGAGAAGGGGGCTGATCCCTGCCGTGTTCTAGGTCACCTCCTCTCCTCAGCAGCACTGAATGTGGTAACGCCCGACCTCTTTTCTGCATTTTCTATCTCAGTCATTCGATTAGCTCATTTCCCTCAGTACATAAGCTGTTTAATCTTAAATAAAGAACCTCAAACTTCCCCTAAACCTGCTTTGGCCCTTGGCCCCTTTTATCACATGGTTGAATCTCTCCTTTCCTCATAGCCACGTTGGTTGACGGGGTAGCGGCATTGGCTGTTTCTGGTTCCTTCCTCTAGCCCAGCCGCCCCCAGGCTGCTTGGCTTTGACAGCCCCTCAACACTGAAACGACCCCCGCCAAGGTCTCCTGTAACCTCCTGCTAAACAAGGACTACTTTGAAATCTTATGATTTGTTTCAAATGCGTTAGTCTTGATGAATTCTAATAATCTCTTAACTCCAATTCAGTCCAATGTCATTTTGAAACCTCAAAATTTATTCAATTTTTAAAGACTCCTCTGCCCCCAGATAGCTTGGAAGCCTGTGTGTGGCGTGAGGTGGGGAATGGCTCTTTCCCTCCTCCCCATCTCCTTCCTCACTTCCTCCAGGAGTTGGCCCAGGGAGAGAGAGGGGTAGGGCCAAAGAAGACATACATGTGTCAGGTCCAGCTGCTGTCTGAGGTGAGTACTGTTTGCGTGGGAGACATACAGGTGTTAGCTCTCTCTCATGGGCTTTTTTGTGGGTTCATCAGAGCTTCTTCTCCTGGGGTCCTCATTCTGTAACACTCTCTGACTGGCTGGCCCATCATTTTTTGGAGTGGGTAGCTTTGCTTCTCTCCCAACAATACAGTCTTCCTCTTGGGAAAGATCTCTTTAAATCACACCAGATCTGTTCCCTTTGGTGGGATCCATGTTCACCTTTGTCCCTCCAATAGTGACATGCCTCTTGCTCCCAAACCAATGCCCTCTCTTCCGTCTGCTGCTGGGCAAGGACAAAGCGGTCCCTTGCTTTTAGACTTTGCAGGTGGGAACCAAATACTAGTGCCTTTTCCATTAAGCTCTCCCATTGAAGAAGTGGGAGAAGCTCTCCTCTCATTTGGCTTAGGTGCACTGAGAATGGAGACAGAAAATGCCACAGCATACCAAAGTTTGTGAAGTAGTGTGAAGCAAAGTACCACGGCAGTTTGTGCAAAGCCTGGTGGAAGCAGTAAGACAGGGGTGTAGTTCTGCTTTAGGGTGAGGGGCATTAGCAAAAGCGTCACAGAGAAAGAAAGATAACTTGGCTTTTTTTTTTATTTCAGCATATTATGGGGGTACAGATGTTTAGGTTATGTATGTTGCCCTTCCTCCCCTTCCCACCCCCAAGTCTGAGTTTCAAGTGTGTCCATCCCTTGGATGGTGAGCATTGCACTCTTTGTGTATGCATACACCCGTCCTCTCCTCCCCCCTCCCCCCCACCCGACATCTAATAAATGTTACTCTCATATGTGCACTTATGTGTTGATCAGTTAATACCAATTTGATGGTGAGTACATGTGGTGCTTGTCTTTCCATTCTTGGGATACCTCACTTAGCAGAATGCGTTCCAGCTCTATCCAGGAGTATACAAGAGGTGCTGTATCACCAAAACATACACTTGGGAAAAGAATCCTTATTCAATAAATGGTGCTGGGAAAATTGGATAGCCACATGTAGAAGACTGAATCAGGATCCACACCTTTCACCTCTCACAAAAATCAACTCATGCTGGATAACAGATTTAAACCTAAGGAGTGAAACTATTAGAATTCTAGAGGAAAAGTTTAAGTTTTAATTTAATTGTTTGGTCTAGAGAACTAGGGAACCCAAAAATACTGGTGATTTTATTAAA
>CAUYSK010058739.1:0-45219 GCA_963575035.1 Avahi laniger | reverse complement strand
GTGAGAAAAACTGTTGCAAGTCCTTTGGCAGGAAGAATGATTTTGAGGACAAAGACCCCATCATGCCATCTGAAAGAGGTTCTGTCCCTATGTGATAATAGAAAACATTAATATAGAGCTTATATGTGCCTGGCACTATTTAAGTGATTACATGATTATGTGTGTTGTGTATATACCCTAATTTAATCCCCACCTCCCAAAAAGTATTAATCAACAAATGAGGTCAAAACAGAGATATTTGAAGTGTGTGGCTTGGGAATCAGCACCTTAAGCCTATTTGTGCTAATCCGGGAGAAGGAATCAAATCTGATGAGTATACTCAGTCATGGATAGTTTCATGGGTTTGCAGTGTTTGGAATTTTCCCAACCTTAAAGTAAGTGGCAAAGTAGCAATGCTATTTTGGGGTGCTATTAGGGATGCTGAAGCTGGTTAGGCATTCCCTATAGGGCTTGTGGGCAGGTACTCACTTCAAAAGATTTTCAGCGTATGAAATGAAACAGGTCTAATGTGGACAAAGATGCCAGATAAAGTATTTATCACTAAGAAGAGGAATAAGGCAGATTGTAAAGCCTGGGAAGATTGACTCATACTTTACCCTGGTGAAAATATATCTAGGGGCTGCAAGCTTCTACCCTGATCAGGACCTCTGGATGTAGGAACAGAATCATAAATAGCCTTTAGAGCTTAACAAGTTTTCAACCAAAAAGTGTAGTGGATGCTGTTGGTGCTCTGCCCAGAATATCCCAGGTCTTTTGCAGGTTCTGCATGCCTATCCCATTCCCTAGCTTCTGTGTGGTTTGCTTCTAATGACCAACATCTGTGAACGTCTTCAGAGGACTTCCTGTGAGGTTTTGGAGTAGTTTCCCTATACTCACAAAGAGCAGGAAGTGCCTGGGAGTTTACATCACCCTGGGGCATCCCATAGCCCATGACTGGCAGGTGCGAAAATATTAAAGCTCAGATCCTTTGGCTAAGGTGGGACAAACTCAGAGATTTAATTTACACTCCAGAGCTCCCCTCAAGATTAGGCTGAGACTGGGACTTCGTTAGAAATCATACCCTTACTTGGCTTCCTTCCATTCTCTACCGTGTTATGCCCACACCTTACCAGTTTCTCTTGGGAACAGGTTCTTAATAAATCACTTGCACATCATCTTAGTATAAGGATGGGGAACTCCACCTAAAGCAACAGGCAGCTATATTATTAGCACAAGGCCTTGCCTTCAGTTAGCACTGAAAGATTGGATGAAAAAAATGGACTGGATGAATCAGTAGAAGCCAGTCTTTAGCCTTGTGCTGCTCATGTTGTAGTTGAGGAAACAGGAAGGGGCTACAACATTGAAACACTGACTATTACATTTTAGAGTTGGAGGTCCTATAGTGAAACTGCCCACATAGTGCAATCTCTCCAGCTGATGGCAATCCAGGCTCAGCTTAAATATGGCCAGAGAAGAAGATATCACCACCTCCTGAAACAGCTGCCCTTCTCTTGTACCACTACCTTTATTATAAAGTCCTTCCTTCCTTCCCTCCCTCCCTTCCCTCGCTCCTTCCTTTCCTGCCTCCCTCTCTCTCTGCCTCCCTCCCTCCCTCCCTTCCTTCCTTCCTTCCTTCCTTCCTTCCTTCCTTCCTTCCTTCCTTCCTTCCCTCTTTATGGAGATAAGATTCACATGCCATACAGTTCACTCATTTAAAGTGAACAATTCAATGGTTTTTAGCATATTCAAAGTTGTGCAACCATCACTACAATCAATTTTAAAATATCTTCGTCACTCCAAAAAGAATCACTGTACCCTTTAGCTATCACTCCCTAAAATCATTAACCCCCTATCCCACCAGTCCTAGGAAATCACATATCTACTCTTGGTATCTGTGGATTTGCTTATTCTAGACATTTCATATAAATGGAATCATATAATGTGTGGTCTTTTGTGAATGACTTCTTTCAGTTAGCATACATTTTTCAAAGTTCATCCATATTGTGTCATGTAACAGTACTTCATTCCTTTCTATGGCCAATTAATCTTCCATTGTATGGATATACCACATTTTGTTTATCCATTCATCAGTTGATGGGCTTTTGGATTGTTTCCACCTTTTGGCTATTTTGAATAATTCTATGAACATTTGTGTACAACTTTTTGTGGCCATATGTTTTCATTTCTCTTGGTTATATACCTAGGAATAGAACAACTAGGTCAGATATAGAGAGTTCTTTATTATGTTCAGCCACAATCTGAGTCTTTATAACTCTCACCCTTGGTTCTTGTCCAGCCTTCTGGAGAAAAATGGACAAGACTTTCCTTTCTTATGCATGATATTCTTCCAAATCATTCATCGTCTTCATGTCTTCTTTCAGCTTTCACAGACTGAATATCTTCTGTTCTTTCAATCATTCCACTGCAAAAATGGGACTTACAGAAATGCAAACTGATAGCTTTGGAGTTGTCACATTATCTATTATGATGTACAAAACAGCTTTCTTTTGTTCCAAATTTCAGACTTTCCCATCAGTGACAGAGAACTAGTGGCTGATAACTTTATTTTGCCAAGATGGGAGACAACAAATTATTTTCTGGATAAGGCTTTTCAATAGACTCTGAAGGGGTTTTCCCTTTGGAAAATCAAAAGCACTAATAATTTGTGCAATTTACGTACACATTTGTCATTTCTTGACATGTTAATGTGAGAAAAAAGAACTCCATGGTTTCGAAAAATAAAATTTAATGGAAATCAGTTTATCTTAAGAGCTTTGAAAGAAGTCCTATGTAGCGTTCTTTTTACTCTTAGTCATGAAGACAATGGGGACAAAACTTGACAAAAACCACAGGAAAATGTTGCAAGTTACTTAGCAGGCTCTGAGTTGTGCTAAACTGGGCCAAATATTATGTTCATTTCTTCTTCAATAGCTATGAATGGATCTGATTCTCGCTTGTGAGTTATACACTATACGGATAGTTTCCATCTTCCAACATTAAATCCAGAGCTCAGGATGGCTTCTGGCATCATCTCATGCTAGCTGTATGACCTTGGACAAGTCACTTGGCCTTTCTAGCATCAATTTCTTCATCTTACTGCCACTGCATCAGTGGTTCTCAAATTGTGTTGTATTTGATAACTATCAAGGGATCTTGCCAAAAATGTCAATCCTGCGGAGTGCTCCAAGGGATTCTGATTCAGTGTGTTTGGGGGAGGTCCTCACAATCTACTTTTAAAACCCACCCCAAGTGATGCTGATGTTCATGATCCTGAAGACCATACTTTCAGAAGCACTGATTAGCCATTCCCTTCTGGTTCTCTTTCCTCTTGTTCTATCTTCTTCTGAAAGGGAAAAGAAATCTTAAAATATTTCCAGGTAATATCTTTTTATCTGTGCTGTGTGCATGAACGTGAAGAAAGCTGACAACCAAAGTTGAAATAATGAAAAAGTTCTAGTCTGATGCTTAGATTCTGATTTATTAGAATTATTTTGACCAGAATAATTTTATCCATAAACTGGCATTTCTCAACCTCAGCACTATTGATGTTTGGGCCCAGATCATTCTTTGCTGTGTGTGTGGAGGGGGGATTTCCTGTGCATCATAGGATATTGAGCAGCATCTCTGATCTCTATCTGCTAGATACAAGTAGCAGCTTCCCCTTCCTCCTAGTTACAATAACCAAAAATACCTCCAGATCTTGCCAAACGTGCCCTGAGGTACAAATTTGGCCCCGATTGAGAACCGCCTTCATAAAACATATTCCCAAAGGAAAAAAATTAAGAAATTAGATTTGGAGCAATTTTCTTTGGTTGGTTCTCATTACCACAGCAAGGCAAAGAAGGCCCTAAACTATTGGTGCTTGATCTTTATGTACCAAGCATTCTTTGGGGATATGAAACACCCTGGCTATTCTCTCTAATTTGTTGGATTAATGGGATACAGACAGGTTAAATGACTTGGCAGGAGAAGGAAATTCTGTTTTATTCTTCTCATTTTATTACACTCCTGACAACAAATTCTTAACATTTCCTTATGTGTTCTGCTCCCTATCATAATCACAAAATAGATTAATTGGGGGGGGGCACCAACATATATGAAATTGCTTTGAAACTTCCAAGCACCACAGTAATACCAGGTGCCTTCATTAATACTACTGCCGAGCTTTTAAAACCTGGAGTTTTGGGGGGTTACAGCAGTGGTGTCTTTGAGTAACTAGTCAAGCGTTCCAAAGGACTCTGTAGCTGTCAGTTTTGATTGCACAAATGGCCAATTTTTACTCAATCTGTTAGCCTTCTAACAACATGCCACGTTGAGTGGAAACCCACTTACATACAAGTCCCAGGGCTCAGCCCTACTCTTTTGTTCTGGGGAAATTTATCCTTGTTTTCTTGGGTAGTGCAAGACCCACTTCACTGAAAGAAAATGTGTTGTTGGTGTGGGATGTACTACTAAGCGGAAATCATTAAAGAATAAATTTCTTTTGTCTATGAAAGGTTTCTTAACCTTGACACTCTTGACATGTGGGACCAGATCGTTGTTGTGAAGGCTGTCCAGTGCAATGTAGGATGTTTAGCAGCATCCTGGTCTCCACCCACCAGATACAAGTGACAACCCCTCCACCCAGTTGTGACAGCCAAAGATAGCTTCAGATATTGCCAAGTGTCCCTTTGGTGGCAAAATCATCCCCAGTTGAGAACCACTGGCCTAAGAGATATGCATGGGACACTGGCAATCTAGTGAATGGGTCTGACTTATCAAAAAGAGTCTCTTAACATACTAGAATGGCATGCAAAGAGATTTGGATCCAACTTCCATTTGTGTCTCAACTCCATTTATAAGATGTATAAAACAAGTTAATTACTCTCATGAATAAAATGGAGATAATCATACTTTCCTGGCACTTTGTTCTAAGGATTCATATTTGCTGTTTGCAAATCATCTAGTTGAACAAAGGGTCATGATACAAGTGCTCAATAAATAGAGGAATCGTTATCATTTTGAACAATAATTCTAGTACCTGCAGCGTTGGTGCTGTCATGGTCATTCTGCAGGCTTTAGACATTTGAAATACCATGCAGACAAAAGGAAGTGGTTATGATTGGAGCAGTGAAGGCAACAGACTAACATTAGATTATGAATATAAATGAAAAGTCGTTTCTTGATTCTTAAACTGTTATTTGGAAAGTCATAGCTGAAGGGATTGTGGCCTCTCCTTTTTGCCTGATGACCCCTGAATAGAACATTTATTTAAGAAACATCTCTCTATCGGTTCTTTTTAGGCCACTGTGCCTGGCTTCCTGGCATTGAGTAGCAAATCTTCAGTGAAAATATCAAAGTGGCAAGAACAGGACAAACCAATGATACCAAATGGAACCTGACATAATAGTTTATCCTCACCCTTCCTTGTTCATCTTCTTTTCCTGTATTCCCTGATCACCACATTCTCAGCTCTAGTTGATGCATAACTTTGTGATGTTCTTTGTACTAGGGATTGAGGCCAAAGGCAATAGTACTAGGCTGTGCCAGGGTGTTCTCCTCCCTCTTCTCTGTCTCGTCTATGCTCTTCAGGCATCATTCTTGGGACCACCAGGAATTCTTCATTCACTAGTCTTCGGCCCAGATCTGTCTTTGGTCTGGGGATTGCCTCTATAACTTACTTGGAGGAAGGAATGTAGCCCTTCATTCTTCACGGGATTCCTTCTATCTCCACATCCTGGTAGGGTTAAGAGGAAGGGAGGAAATTATGGGTGTAGAGCAAAATGGTAATTCCCAAAGTGGCACATATGTTTACAGTTGTTGTGCTAAGATTCCCCCCGCCCAGTATGCTAAACTTCTGCCTAATGAAATATCCTTCCTCAAAAGCATAACCAGTGTATCCATTGCTCCTGCCTGGAGGTATCCATTGCCAATGCCGGGACCCCAGCAGGACTGGTAGGTCCTTCTTCACTTACACGAGACACATGATTTCAGACAAGGAAGGTCTTAAGCTATGCCCTCAGCTCTCCTTCCTGATCCTGGAGTTAGATTTCCTTAATTTCATCTTTGTAGCCCTACGGAAAAATCTAAAAGAGAGACAACTCTAAACTACATTCGGTCTTTATATAAACTATGTTCAGTCTATTTATATGGTAGTGTAAATAAAGATTCTAATTAATACAATCAGTCTGGAAAACTGTTGGGCATTGTCCAGTAATGTTGAAGGTATGCATGCCTATGACCCAGCAGTTCTATTTTCAGGTTTGCATCCTATAAAAATACATGCACATGTGCACAAGGAGATATGTATAATGATGTGTGGTTTCCAGTAGTCCAAAACTGGAAAGTATGCAAATGTCCATCGGCAGTTAAAAAGATAAATAGTGGTAAACACATACAGTGGAATACTAGACAGCAGTGGGAATGAACAAATGACAGCTAGATATGGCAACATGGATGAACCTTAAAAATGTAACATTGAGCAAAAGAAATCAGTTATAATAAAAATATACTTACGAATCCATTTATATAAAGTTAGAGAACAGGCAACGCTAAACTCTAATATTTATGGATGTGTAACTTCCTAAAAAGCAGTGTTTCTCAACCAGGAATGATTTTGCCTTCTGGCATCATCGAGGGACATTTGGCAATGTCTGGATACAATTTTGGTTGTCACAATTGGCAAACGGGGAATAATACTGGCATCTGGTGGGTAGAGGACAAGGATGCTGCTAAACATCCTAGATGCACACAATACGCTCCACCACAAAGAATGATTGGTCCCTAAATGTCAACAGTGCTGAAGTTGAGAACCCCTGCTGTAAAAAGGAAGGGAGGAAGTGAAATTGGTTAAAGACAGGACAGTGTCTGCCACTGGGAAGGGGGAGGAACACAGGGGCCTGAGTACCAGCAGTACTTTATTCCTTGATCTCAGTTATTAGATGGGTGAGTGTTTTATAATAAATCATTAAGGTGCACATTACATGTTATCAATTTTTCTATTTCAAAAGTTAAAAAATACTCTAGGAGCTAGATTAACAGGACAGTACGATGGCAGAGTGTAGGTACTAAGTTTTGGGGAGGGGGCTCCCCATCCAAGAGGGTCTCAAAGCCACTTTGTTAATAACGGTAAAGCTGGGCTTCCAAGAAGGGCCTCATTCCCCAACCCTAGGTGGGTTTTAATGTTCAGATGGGCTCTCAGCTCCTCTGAAACTCTAAAGTTGAATTGCTTCCACAGATTTAGGTGAAGTTTTTCTGAAAAAAGTAATCACCCTTGAGTTGGCACTAAATGTGGAAAATTTTAAGTTAACCTATAGGCAGGCAGAGTAAATGCAAACAAGGATTTTAATTTAAATGCTCTGGTAGAAAGGTCAGCATTCGGTCCTGGAAATGCTGTAACTTTGGGAGACAAGAAGACATGGAAATTCTACTGTTAGCATGACATGTTTTCTCTTAAAGATGATGCTGGTAGAGTAACTTGTAGAGAGTATTTTTAAGTCCTCTCTGGGGGGAATAATAAACGTCAGAGAAATTTATTTTACAAAAAGACTAACCAAAAGAGAACATTCACCAAACAAGCTCTTAATCCACAAATTTGATGAACTTCAGCCTCCAGAAGTTTTATGTACTTCTCACTGCCTTTTTATCTCCCTCCATCACCCCAAAAGATCACACCTGAATTTTGAAACCATGGACCATGTTAACATAGTTCAGTTAACCTAGAACAATACTTGTGCATAGTAGCCACTTAAAAATATCTATTGAATAACTTACCAAGTGAATAAATAAATAATATAGGAAGGATACACAGAAGTAGAGATGTGCAAATAAGAAATTTTGATTAGAGCTATGTTTAAAATATACCTTGAAATATATTTAAGTAGAAATGACATGTGGAATTCAAATTAAGATTGAACAGACCTCTTAGAGTTCTGCACAATCTTCTAGGTCCCTTCTTAAGCCTTGATTCTTGAAGAAATGGACTAAGAATTGAGGGGGTGGATGATTCATTCTGAAGTGAATTTAAGAGTCTTACAGCATGAACTGATAATTTCTTCTATGCTTTGCCCTATCTCACAAAACCCTTCAAACACTGAGAAAATTGCACTTGAAAATTTTACTCTGATTTAGCAATGACAGTTTAGCAAGAAATACACTACAACAGCAGTCCCAAACCTTTTGGCACCAGGAATCATTTTCACAGAAGATAATTTTTCCGTGGACCTGGGATGGGGGTATGGTTTCAAGATGATTCAAGCACATTACATTTATTGTGTACCTTATTTCTATTATTATTACATTGTCATGTATAATGAAATAATTATACAACTCACCATAGGTTGGGGACTTCTGACCTAGAAGGCAGAAGTCATTCCCAAAATGTAAATACACAATTTGGGAATGATGGATTATTTTTGGCTTCCAATAATGTCATTTAGTGATTTAATATATTTTTTAAAGGTAGGATACAAATAAAATCTAAGATGACCCAGTTTTACAAGGTGACTTACTCAGGGGTAATGATCAAAAGACTATGGTTAAGGTTTTTAAAACCCAGGGACCCACCTCATATTGTTTAAATATATTAATAATTAAATAGTCTTTGTAGGGAAAAGGAATTTGAAACTTCAGAGGCTTAATGGTGAGTACAACAGAAGAAAAAGTCCTAAGGCTGAAGAGTTCATCTTTTTTTTTTTTTTTTTTTTTTTTGAGACAGAGTCTCACTGTGTTGCCCAGGCTAGAGTGCTGTGGCTTCAGCCTAGCTCACAGCAACCTCAAACTCCTGGGCTCAAGCAATCCTCCTGCTTCAGCCTCCCGAGTAGCTGGGACTACAGGCATGCGCCACCATGCCCGGCTAATTTTTTCTATATATATTTTTAGTTGTGCGATTAATTTCTTTCTATTTTTAGTAGAGACGGGGGTCTCGCTCATGCTCAGACTGATCTCGAACTCCCGAGCTCAAACAATCCACCTGCCTTGGCCTCCCAGAGTGCTAGGATTACAGGCATGAGCCACCACGCTTGGCCCAGTTCATCTTTTTGAATAGACCACAATAAATCTGAAGTCTCTAAACTGGGGCCTGTCAAAGTCATTAAATCTCATTTGTGTACACATGTCCCCCTTAGGCTGCCCTGGCTGCAATTCTCGGAAAGATGCTGGATGGTGAAGCTCATACTGGTTCTTTACCTTATTCCAAGGGTCTTTGATGCCTTTACTCTAAAGGTTGCTTACAGCAGTAGAACAGAATGAAAGTAAAGAGGGGACTTTAGTGTGTCATTTTTCCCCCTCTGCCTGGACATGTCACAGAGCAGGGAAGGCCTCCAAGGTGAATGAGAACAGAATGCTCTGTTCTCCCACATAGCAGAGGAAAGGAGACCTGGGCAGGGCAGGCTGCAGGGAGAACGAGAGACTTGAGCAAATAGTTGACTTTCTCTTAAGACAGCCAACACTCTGTCTGGAAGTTCCTATTTTTGGCAGCGGATTGATTTTAAATTGATTTTTATTTTTTATTGCAGCATAAAATACACATAGTGAATGGTGTAAATTGCACCAATCAGAATTGTGCTGCTCAGTGAATGTTTACATATGAGTGTACTCCAACAGCCGACATATAGAACAAGATATAGGCCATTTCCAGCACCCTAGAAGGTTCCCATGTACTCCTTCCCAGTCAGTATCGCCTCCACACCTACCTTGGTAACCACTATCATAACTTATATCACCAAGGATCACATTTGCCTATTGCACTTCAACATTTGAATTTCAGTTGCAGAATAAATAAATGGAATCATACCGTATGTACTCTTGTGTCTGGTTTCTTTCTCTCAGCATGATGTTCGTGAGATTAATCCATGTTGTTGTGTAATTCGTAGTATTTTCCTTTTTATTGCTGAGTAGTATTCCATTGTATGCATACACCACAGTTGGTTTGTCATGCACTAGTTGATATATATTTGGATTGTTTTTATTTGGGGTGATTATGCCTGAAGATAATATAAACATTCTTTTATACAATGAGGATATTTGCACTCATTTCTCTATATAGCTAGGAGTGAAATTGCTGGGTCAGAGGGTAAGCATTTGATCAGCTTTAGTAGATATAATCATACAGTTTTCCAGAAGGATGAACTGTCGTAGGATTATCTAATGGTGTATTCCTCAAGACACCTACACCCCTGGCTTCACACTCCCACTGCTAATTATAATTATGCTGCCAATTGTTTTAAAATATATATTCCAGTGGACGGTCTGTTCAACTAAATGGTAGGGGCTCAAATACAGGGACCACATCCTCTTCTCATCCTCCCACTACACAAAGCAGGTGGAGGGTCACTCAGTGAGTTCAGTACAGTGGGACCCTGACAAATTGGCACAAACCACCCCCAAACCCATCTTCCAGTTTATAGCCACACCCTGCATTGATTGATTCAGGAGTCTGGAGTCTCCACTCTGGCCTTAGACCCTGCCTTTGTCTGGACTCAGCTTGCGGGAGGCTATACAGAAATTACAGAATGCCAGGGCTCCGGAGGGAAATTGATGATCCTCAAGGTGTTTTAAAGTGCAGGTTTCCATGAGGAGATTTCAGAGCAGAGGCCAGTTTTAGGCATTATTGTGAATCTGCGGTGTGTGCTAAAAATGATTTGGTTTGCTAGGTAGTTTGTAGATAGAATGTACCTTTCTTCTATTTCCAATCCTTGCAATGTCGTTTTCCGATTTGCACCTAGGAACTAAGACACAGAAAGGAGCACCTCGACACCCTCTTCCCTGCAGGTTATACTCAGATCCAGTCTGGCTCCAAAGCCAGTCCTCGTGTCCCAGCAGATTCTCCAGGACTCTCCCCTCCAGCGGGGTTCCCCAGACATGTCTGGGTCCTGCAAGCCCTCTGGGACTCGATTCCCCCTAAGTGACCAGGCCAGGCCAGCCTCTAGCCCAGTCTCTTCCCCTCAGCAGCGTTCCTAGGCGGCATTATTTGGTCCCTCTCCCCTCTCAGTCCTGCCCCCTCCAAGGGTCCCGGCGTTTGAGATTCTCCCACAGGAGGGCTTTCCTAAAACTGAAACTCTGCAGTCCCCAGAAGACAGTTCCGAATCGCCTTCCAGCGTCAGGCCCACACCTCCTTCAAAGTTAGAGAAAGTCTTTCTTTCTTGGAAACCCGAGCTCGCCTTCTGGCTCGTGTTAAAGGCTTTAGCAGTCCCAGCCTCAGCAGCCAGGGTCCCACGGGCCTGGGGAGGGGCGGGCTGGCAGGAGGCAGGAGTGCCTGCTGGACGGACACCTGTCGTGGCCGCGTTCGGTCTCTGCAGCCCCCACAGCTGTCGGCGGCAGCCGCACCAGGGACCAGCCAGGAGCGGAAGGAATTAAACGCCCGCCCATCGCATCAGACTCCGCCGCTCCCTCCTCCTCCTCCCCCCTCCCGCTTCGCCGCCGCCGCCGCCTCCTCACGGTCCCCACCGGCTCCGCGGCAGGACGCTCTGCCAGGAGCGCTTCGCATAGCGGTCGGCACGCACGGAGCAGGGCTCGCGCCCAGGGGCTGCCCCGGGATGGCGGTGAAGTAGGGGGGCCACGGAGAAACCCTGTGACCCCAGCTGCGCCCGACGGCCCGCCGCTCCTACCGGCGGCGACATGGGGGACCCGGCGTACAGTGGCGAGAAGCCCCAGCTGCACTACGCGGTGAGTGTCCCAGCGCGCGCATAGGCGACAGGGGGCGCCACTTGGTTAGCCCAGAAGAGGATAGCGCCGGGGTGATGGGATTCGCGGCTCTCCAGAGGTCCTCGGTTGGGGTAGGGGGTAGGTTATCGGGTGCGTAACCCCGAAGTGCCATCTGCTCAGGAACTCAGCTGTAGTCCCTTAGAAGGGGGGCACCCAACCCCGAAGTCCGCGTCCCTTTGCCCTTCGCCCTGGTCACTGCGTCTGGGGCCAGGGGCGAAATTCTGCCGCTGCTTCACTGACCAGGACTGAGGAATTGCCCTCCTGGGTTTGGAACCTTCGGTTAGATATGTTGAAAGGACAGGAGTAGAACTGGACAGGAGGAGGCAGGGCTGCTTCGTGATCTGAGTGTGTGACGACTGGGCTTGCTGGAGAAATGCTACAGGGAGCATTGGGGTGCAGCCGCTTTGCTCTTTGGAAACCGGCTGCGCCTTTTCCTCTGAGTTTGTAGCGGGACAGAATGTTGCACATAATCATTAATGTTGCACATTAACACAAGGGAATGCCATAGGGTCTTCTGTCAGACCCTCCCCTTCCCTCATGGTGGCCTCTCTTCTCCCTGTTGACTCAAATATTCCACAAATATTTATTGGGGGCCTACTATGTTCCAGGCACTGCCCTGGCCGCTGCAGGTATGCAGGGAACACACTAGACAAAAAGCTCATGGGCTGTGCCTTCTCTGAAGAGGATTCAAGATTTCAAGATTCAAGGTTAATGACTGACCAAATCGGCATAGTAGATTAAGTTCATTTTTTGAGAGAAAGGGAAGAAAGAAAGGAAAAGAAGCAAAAAAAGAGAAAGTTGTTTGTGAGGAATGAGCACTACTTATGAAGATTGCAAATGCCCCCTCCAGGAAGGGGACAGGCAGCAGGTTTAGCTTACTCTACTCTTTGGACATTTATTTTCCACTTGTAAGAGCCTGTCATCTGCTAGTTTACTGAGTTTTCCTTCACGGAGATTGGACGTTCTGACTGCCAACTTTAAAAATTGTGGAGAAGTAAGCAGAACATTGACAAGGCTCATCATTATTTTTAAGAAGGCAAAGACAGTTGTTTGTCTGGAATTTGTGTCCTCCAAATCCACTCCCCACATCTAATTTTTTTTTTTCAAGAAAGAAGTTGAGGTGGACAGGAGGGGTAGCCTCAGAGGTGCCAGAGCTGGCCCAGTTGGTTCCCGATGTGGTGCAGCCTGGCTGCTCCGGGATGAACCGCAGGGCCACTGGGCAAATTGCATACCTCTTCCACTTCGCTTTCCTCTGCTGGAAAGATGAGGGCCTGAATTAGGAAATAGTCAAGATCTCTTCCCAGGCGAACATTCCAAGAACCTGTGACAGCTCTTTCTCTGATTTTTCTATAGTTACTTGCCTTGATATGCCAAGTGAGACACGTGTAAGTTACTAATGCTTGTTCATTTCTTTGGATACACTAGCGGCTCCGGAATCTGCCTTTGAAAGTGGTATTAAGGGTAACCAGTTTTGAGCAGAGGTTGCTTTGCACTGAAGGAGGTAGAGTTTGTGCTCATTGTGCCCACTTGACATCTCCACCCCACCACCTTTTTCCAGATTTTGAACTAAGTGCTGGTGCCCCTTTGATTTGTGATCTGAGGGCTCTTTATGCCCATTTACAAGAGTGGAGACAGGGTAGGAAAAGTGAGAACTGGCTCTTTAATTTTAAGGAAGTCTATCTATTCATTCTATGGATGGCTATTGCTTCGATTATGCAAATACATGCAGCATATCACAAAAAATTTTAAATTGTTATTTTAATTTAACCGTCTCATTCTTCTAAAATCATAATCTTAGAGTCAAGCTGATGCTAATATCTCCTCCTGGGTTCTGAAGATTTGTTGAAGAAATAGCCCTTTATTCTAACACAGATCATCATGTCCATATATTCTAATTCAAGACTATAAAAAGGAAGATTCCAGAGGGAATTTATTGGGATTCCAGGCTGGAAGAAACCCCTTGGCTCTCTGATGTTTCCTATGCATACTTTAGAATGATAAAGCAACAGCGTTCAGCAACCCAGAATCAGTCTCTAGTCCAAAGAATGTTCTGTATTGAGTGTGACCCTTTGCTTTCCATATAAGCATAACCCTCCATGGCTTACTATCTCTTCCAATGCTGCACTCTTTGTCTACTTCCCTCATTCAGGTTTCAGTAATTTCAGAGCTTGCTTTGCCTTTTAGCACAAATATTCTATTTGCTTTGCTTTGCCCCACTGTGCATTGTCCTGTGTTCTTGAAGTTTTTTGGTCTATCTTGCAGGAAAAGACTTACCCTCCATGTGTCCTTACTACCTCTTCCTCCTCTGAAATATAGTTTAGGGGCAAGTACCTAATGTTCTTCCTTCAGTGCTTTTTTCATTTGTTCAAGGTGAGACTGCATGTAAGAAATCAGTGTCATATATATATATACTATTCATTTAACAAACATTTGTTGAATGTCTATTGTGTACCAGGTATTTGGTCAGTTTTCCAAAGAGACAATTGAATAGTGAAAATGTTAAGAGTTGCTATGGACACCGCACTCATCTTTTTAAATGTTTGGTCATAATGATCGTAGAGAGTGAAATATAGACACTTAAATAGATAAGAGTGCCACGCATTTACATAATCAGTTACATTTTTTTAAAAGTATAGTACAACTGTCTTCTCATTTTATCATCACAACAAAAATGTGTTAGCAGCTAATGTTCTTCTAGAAACCTTTCCTCCCACAGTTTTCCCACATTCAGTTTATGGTGACTCCATCCTTCGAGCTGGGTGTCATCTTTGACACCTCTTGCTGACTGTATCAGATTTGCATTTTCAAAAGCCTTCTCTGGTCCCAGCATGGAGTCAGGGTGAAGAGGAGCCAGAGTACATCCTGGCATTTGGGCCAGGGAGAGATGCGAGACTATGACCTACACTAGGCTGGTGGCTAGGCTGGGGCTTGAGAGCAGTTGGCATATTTGAGAGATGCTTAGGAAATGGAACCAGCCAGACTTAGTTTGGATGGCCTATAGAGGTGCTAGTGCATGAAGGTTGAGGGTGACATGAATGAATCAGTGATTTTCTGGCAGCACCTTCAGAGAAACTCAGGTCATACCAGTATTAACCTCACTGTTACTGTCTTATACAAATTGCAACGTATTTGGACATAGTCTGGGTCAATTTCAGCCTCAAATACAACTGGTAGGTTAGGCAGGTTTTCTATTTCCTGATCGAAGAAATCCAAGCTCAGAGCAGTCGAGTTTAAGGTGACACATGTGTAGTTGGTAACAGACTGAGAGCTTTATCCAGGTATACTGATCCTACAGTGTTCTTTTGAGTCATTTAGATGATTGAGATAGTTGAATCTAATTTTCCCTCTCCCAACCCTCCCTTGTCGCAGTAAGAAACCAACAACCAAATGTTGGACCTTCGGTGACTTAATGTGACCATCCATGTTGTTGAATCACATGGCCAACTAGTTCTTTAATTTGACAAAACCCAAAATTTTAAATATCTATTAAGTTTAATTCCATATCTTTATTCCTTTCTCAAAGACATTACAAAAAGATCTGGATTAAAAGCTTGGCCTGGTGACTTAGTAGAAACCTTAGGAGGTTCAGTCTTCTCTTCTGGGGCCTTGACCTGCCTTCACCCTCAGGTGGTGCAGGGAAGGGCAGATCATTTGTCCATTACAGTCACTGTCAGGAGTCCCTGGACTGAGATCATTCACTTCTCTCTTGTTGGCGGGTTGAAAACTCAGTGGGGCTAGTACTTTGTGTGACTTATCCCTGCTGTCACCCTGGCACCTAGTAGATTGCTGGGAGCCCAGTAGGTATTCAGTAGATATGTGCCAAATGATTACATGAATCCAGTAGATAGGACCTAGTTTTTGAGGCCCCAAGCTGCTCATTCTTCTCCCTTGTACTGGTCTATTTCTGAGCTCCTCCACTGCTGACCTCACTTCCTGTTTGGTGCGGTCACCCCACCATCTGTGCTTTTGACCACAGCCTTGTAATCAAATGCTGACTGTACCCTCGTTGCACTTAACTCCTTCCTGAGGAACTCACTGGAAGGGTCAAGCCACTTGCCATGACAAAGAAGCTGTCATCACCCAGAATGGTTAAGGTCTTAATATGAAAGTTTCCAAATTTACTCTCCATGAATATTAAGTTTTCAAGGACTTTGAAGTCATCAAGTTCACTTAATAATTCAATGGTGTTGAATATAGGACATTCTATGGTAATTCTGAAGATGCCTAGAACTGGGCACTGTTGCTGATACGCTGATATGCATCAGTTGTCATTCATCATTGTTGCTGGTGTAGACATCTTAGGAAATTCAGCAGAACTTATACTGACCTGTGGCACAGCCCAGAATTCACTTTTATAAAACATTTTTATATCACTCTGTTTGCTTGTTGTTTGTCTTTCCACGCAAACAAAAATGTTACAAGTTGCAAATAAATGAGAGATTACGGAATCCCTTAATTAATTCCTCTGCTGACTGTGGATACCTTTTCTACCACCACCCCTCATGCCCTGGGGCATGCTTGCTTTTCTGCTATACCCAGAGTTTTTCCTCTCTGATCTGGAACGCCCATCATCTTAGGAAGACCCATCACCCATCCTTCAAACCATTCATTAAGCACCACTCTACTTGATAAATAATCAGATTCATTTTGGGTGTTGCATAGCAGAGATATCTGCCAATAATTTGAAAACAAATATCATCGTTTGCTTAGTCCTTTCTGCTGATGAACTTCTATTATTTACTTTTCCTGTTCCCCACATTGTGATAACCCTGGGCCAGATGCAGTTGACTCTCAACTTGGTTATGATGTTATTGTCTAATTATATGAAGTCTTCATTGGGTTCTTGATTCCTCACTTCCCTCTCCCCTATATGAGACTTTCCTATCTCAGTAAACGGCTGGCTACCCCTATGACAATCTTTAAAAAGATCATGAAATGGTGACATTTCAGTGCTTAAAGCTCTCTGATTGGTTTCCATTCCACTTAGGATAATATCTTAATCCATGACCTTGGCCTCCCAAGGCCTCCTATATGATCCTCTCTGCTTCCTACCAACCTTCCCCAGCTTACCATGGCCTGGCCACTTTAGTGTCCTTTCTGTTCCTCAAAATGGACCAGTTCTTTCTTGCCTGAGGCTTTTGTACTTGCTGTCCCTTCTGCCCAGAATGTTCTTTGTGTGGCAGGCTTTTTTTTCATCCTTCAATTTGCAGAAAAAATGTCACCTTACCTTGACTGCTTTAACCCAAGTACTTCTGGCCCCACTTAGTTACCATGGATCAAATCACACTAGCTACTGCCTTCATTGTTTGCATCACAACTTGGTATTATATGATATAGTCATTGTTTGTCTCCCCTGACTAGTGTGTAAGTTCATTTAGGGCAGGGACCCAATCTTCCTTTTCCCACTGTATCTCCACTGCGTACAGCAGGCCCTGGCATAGGGAAGGCACCCAATAAATATTTATAAGCACATGAATCTGGCTGCCTGGATGTTTTTCCCTAGGTTACACTAGGAGTTTCCAAACCTAACTCTTAATTAGTTAGTGACCGGGGTCACAGAGAGAGAGGAGACTAAAAATTATTGGCTTCAGGATTTCACCCAACTCCTACTAAATGAGAATTTCCAAGGACCAGACTTGGAATCAATACTTTGAAAGAGCTATGGAGGTGATTGAGATATCAGCCATGTTTGGCATCCACTGATTGATTTACATGGTGAACCACTTACTACTTGAGCAGTCCCTACAAAATCTAGGATTTAGCAGCAAAGCGGATTCAGAGAGTGCAATACAATACTTTACCTCAGGTGACTCTGAGGTAGTCTAGCATGAGTCTTCAGAGAGGCCCTTTGTTTTATAACCTACTCTTCATTTCAGCTGAACTCTTTGAGGATACAAGAGATATAGGAATGCTTCCTCTGCATAGTGTGATCTGGGAATATGCCTCTCAATATCCATTTTCTAGGTAACCTCAACCAGTGGTTCTCAACCAGTGACATTGGGCAATGTCTAGAGGCATTTTTGGTTGTTGTAAACTGGCAGATGTTGCCACTGGCATCTAGAAGGTAGAGATCTTAGATGCCACTAAACATCCTATAGTGTACAGCACAGCTCAACAAGGAATCGTCCAGCTGCAAATGTCAATAGTGCCAACATCGAGAAACCCTGACTTAATTGTACCTCCACAGTCGTCAAAGTCTTAAATGTTTTTGAGAATTATTTTGTATGGCACTCTTTAAAATATATTATATATATACACATTCCCTGCTTTTTAAGAGATAGAGTTGACAAAATGTGAGTTAGCTTTTCTAGATGTGAGTCACAGTTATGAACAGCATGTTTCACACTGTGCTGGGCTGACTCTGGGTGTTGGTGGTCCTTCCAGAAGCCTCAGGGCCTTGAGCTCTTTGTTTCTTCACTCCTCAATGCTGATGCCCTTCCTGATCTTAGGTTTAAAAAAATGTTTACTGTCTTCTCTCTCATGTCAGACTTTAGCTAACTTCATGATTTATGAATGCCTAACAGCCTTGTCTAATTTGCTACCTCTGTTCTGATTTAGCTGGGATATCAGTTTATCAAATGTGTTAGTCGTGGGTCTAAAATTAGAAGTTATAGTCTCCAAATGAGGACGTGTGGGATTCTCAGCAAGGCTTGGTATGTGGACATAGGATCTGCGACTGTATGAAAGTGAGGAGCTGGAGCACCTGCTTCTGTCCCCACTGCTTGAGGACAGGATGCGGATGGGCCTGCTCTGGGGAAAAAGCAGGAGGCACCGGAAAAAAAAAAAGCCAAAGGAAAGAGGAGGCGGAAACCACGGCTCCCAGTTCTCCTCTCTTAATCTCATCAAGGTTCAAAGTCTCCCAAGGTTGGTGGCTTGTCTATTCTCCCATTGACAGGATTGTGGGGCCTTTTCTTAACTCCTGGCCACATCACTGGAAGTTCAGTAGCACAGCCTGCTTTAGATGGTAAGCTCCAAAATGATGGGGGGTGGGGTCAATAGACTTAAAAGTCTTATCTGCTTGCTAGATTTTGGACTACGACCACCAACACAATACAATTAATTAATTTAATATCTCTTCATGTACCTTCTCAGATTTTCTAGTTCTAACCTGTTTTCAAAAGATCAATTTTTCTGAGTTATTTTATTTTTAAATGCTTTCTGAATAGTTAAACACTTAGCTATAGATCAAACGAGGCAACAATGACTCCCACCAATCATTTTGTGGTACTGCTTTCTCTTTCTTCCTGGGGACTTCCTGGATGTAAATATGGGATACCTTTTAGTACAAAAACTTACACACAAAGTACAAGGTTCATTCAAATATGGTTACTGTTACTAAGGACTCTCCAACTTCCTATTTCTTTGAAGGATGCCATGAACCTTTAAAATGAAAACCCATCAGGATTTTCTCACCTTCTCTTTGGCTATTTGACATATTCTTAGAACTTTTCTAACTTAAAAAAAAAATTACTGTAAAATTTGAGTGTTTAGGGCATCAGCTAAATTAGATTTCTGAAATAAAGTTTTCAGAAGAATTCGGAGTTGTGGCTTTGGGGAAAATTTGTCATGACAACAGCAACAGAAGTAGTTTAGATGAATAAACTTTAAAAATATAGCTGACTGAACTATCTGGTAAAGAAATGTGTAAGTCAGTCCAAGTACAATAAAAAAGCTAAAAGCACCTCTCCAGCTTGTGGAGCACCTTGGCTCTGAGGCAGTCCTATGCCAGATGGTGCCTCTCCACATAGGCACAGATCCTTGGGCATTGCTCTAGATTCCTAGCTTGGTGGTGCCACTTTAATTAGACCACAGAGTAATAATAGTCTGGCAGGGGTATGGAACGTTGAGTTTACTGGAAGAATTTGAAAATCGTAACATGTAGTATTATTTCTTTAGGTATCTATGCTCATAACTTTCAACAGTTCCATTAGTGTTATGATGTCATTTTGATGGCCTGAGCAAAATGTAAAACGGTTTTAACTTTTGCCTCAAAAGATAAGGCATCCTCCTACCTTAGCTACTGATTTACAGAAAGGGGTTTGTATTCAAACAGGAAAGAGATAAGACACTCAAAAAGGCTTAATTTGAGGAACTAACTATACTGATGTGTGGTAGGTTTAAGGGAATGAACAATGAGTGATGAAGTGCCCAGCCAGTAGCAACACAGGGAAGCTGTTATGAAGAAGGGATCAGTGTTACTAGAGCCCAGTGGCTTCCAGCCTGGGCTGGAAGGGACCCTGGCAATGTGCATGGAGAGGACCGTGGCAGGGGAAAAATATGGAGTGGCAGAGATGGACTGGGACAATCAAGAACTTTTGGTCTTCCTGTTCTCCCATCTCCTTCTGATCCCAAGTCCAGCTAATCCAGTGAGATCAGTCTTGCAGGGTAGAGACCAGCATAGAGAAGGCAGGACATTTTGTTTCCTTTTTTTGTTTGGAAGGTGGGGGTGAATATTAGTAAACACAAAATATCATCACAAGCGTGTTCAGTCTTGTTTGGGGTTTGTTTACATTACGAAAGACCCTAAATTCCTAAGTATATAGAAGACTCCCAGATTGCTTAAAATGTCTCTTTCCTCTCTCTTGTGGATTATTTTAATTACCACATTTAAACTAGTAACATGTTATGCCAACTCCATTCATATGTGGTGTGCATGCTTTTAAGGAAATTTGTATTACAAACCTATTAAAGCACTTAGTAGAGAGTGATATATTTTACATAGATATTGTAATTAATTAAATATTGGAAAGCTCTATACTTAAAAGTGCTGTGTTCTAAATTTATTAATATAAATGCAAAGTACAATAGATACTTTTTTCCTCTAAGCCCGTTAGGATAGTCTAATGTAATTTTATTTTCCAAACAATGAAAAAGGAAGAATTGGTTCTGGTTCTTTTTCTGGTTGGTTGGTAAAGAGTTTTAATCCTTAAAGTTACACATCAACACAAATGGGTTAACCTGTGTTTCACTGAAAGACGATTTTTCATTTACCCCTGCTGGTTAAGGAGTGGTTGCAGCTAAGGACGGCGGTTGAATCACTCTATATCCCAGTTAATTTATCAGAAAAAAGACTCCCATTTCAACCTTGACTGCAGGAAGTACCTCTCATTTGTAAGTTAACTCTTCTTTGAGGCCACCGTGAGTCCACTTTCGTAATATCCATCCTGCTTGTAATTGCTTCTTTGAAGACCATATTCAAAACAGAACTGGAAAATCCAAAGGGGCAGAGGCCAGAACCAGGTACCACACATGACTCTATATCCTTGGCCACTTATAGCATGTGCCTGATGCTTAGTGTGTGCTTGTCAGTGAAATTAACCAGTGATTTAAAGCTCTCAGGAATATTTAGTCTGAATTAGAATAATAGTAATAATAGTCAATATTTATTGGATACTTTCCATAAGTCCTGAACCATTCTATATATTATCTCACTTAATCCTTAAAAGAACCGTATGAGGTAGGCCCTATTATCATCTCCTTTTAAAAGATGAGGAAACCAAGACACTGACTATTTCAGGGCTATATAGCTAGTAAGTAGTGGGGCTAGGACTCAAATCCTTGTCTGTTCATTCAACAGCAAGTCTGAATGCTTGAACCACTGTGCAATGGCTGACTGTTAAAATGCCAGTGGTTTGAAATGGTACCTCTGGGGTAATACTGTTTAAAGCTTTTTATTTTGTAATAATTGCAGAGTCACAAGAAGTTGCAAAAATACTACTGAGAAGTTCTGTGTACCCTTTACCCAGCTTCCTTCAATGGTAGCATCTTACATAAATATAGTACAATATCAAAACCAGGAAACTGACATTGAAACAATCCTATTAACTAGACTGCAGACTGCGTTCACATTTCAACAGTCTTTTACATGCATTCCCTCCTGTATGTGTGAGTGTAAGTGTGTGTGTGTGTGTGTGTGTGTGTGTATGTGTGTGTCTATGCCATTTTATTACTTGTGTATATTGGCAAATCCACCACCACATTCAAGATACAGAGCTGTTCCATCACCACAAAAGAACTCCCTCATGTGACCCCTTTTTAGTCACACCCATCCCACCTTCTACCCCCATCCCTAATCTGGACAACCACTGACCTGTTCTCCGTAAAATGACACCTTTTAAATTCTTCCCCTGACCTTCCCACATAGCAGGAACATTTCTGTCTCCATTGATCATTTATACCCCAAACACCTGGAAATATAACAGGAGAAAGTAAGGTCAATTGATAGTGAGATCAGAGAGGATTTTGGTGTCCTTGTTGTCAGCGGTATATACAACCACAAATAAAGAACACTCTGTTTGGTATTTTTAGCTGAATGTTGTGGTAATTTTATAATTCTGACTCCTGTGTTTTTGCTAGCAAAGTGCTTTTGATTGAAACATGGCAAGGTTTAGCTCCTGTGTGAATGCTGCATGCTCTCTCCTTGCATGGCTGTTCTGATGGAATGTCCATTTCAGGAATGACAGCCACGTGATTGAACTTGCAGCAGCCTGGAAAAGGTACATGAGAGCTGGCACTCTGCCCTCGTTAGGGTTTTCCAAAAGTGTTTATGAACAAGGGTAAACACGAGTCCCGCATGGATTTGCGGTGGCCATGACCAAGCTGAGCTCTGGGCAGCACAGCGGTTACGTAAACCCTGGCATTCATGGCATACATGCATTTTTATTCATTCATCTCAAAGGGAGTGGCATTTCATAGACTTCTGTTGGAGAACAGTTTGAACCTTATCAAGATGAACGGGTTCAAAAAAACCTTAATAGCGGTTTTTATTCAGAATGGCTACAGAGTGAAACCTTATCATTGGGACACAGTTATAAAGACTTCCTGCATTTATTTGGTTCCCACTATTTAAAAAAGATGTCCAAACTGCTGATGCTGTCTGATTCTGCAAACATAGGCACACTCTTACTGGACACTTCAATTATTGTACAGTTTTACTATATGATTATGCCTTTATCTTTAATAGAAATGGAAAATATTTTTTAAAACCTAGGTATACTCAGCCCAATCTATTGCTTTTAGTCAAGTAGGCACATAATGTTACCATTACCTTGTAGGTGCTTTGTATTGCACATTGCAAACATCTGTAAAGGACCATAGGCTTTTGTAAAGAGCCTAAGGAAAATGTGGATTTGAAGAACCATGGGGCCTTCCATGAGATTTCTGCACTGGGCGAGGGGAGCAGTTTTAATTTTGGGTGTCATTAGAAAGGAATGAAATATAGCACTCCTGGCATGCATATACATATGCCCATAGATACACAAAATGGTGCTTTACTGCATAGCTGTGTTGCCTAAAACGTAGAATTGTGTTTGTGTCAGTTAGCTATTGCCACACTAATGCTGTGTAACAAACTACTCTGACATTCAATGGCATGAAACAATCATCATGGATCCTCATGGATCTGTGAGTCAGTTGGCTTACCTAGACAGAGCTCAGCTGTTGGATGCGAGATCAAGCTGTGAGTCCCAGAGGGCTTGCCTCTTCTACCAGTTCTGCTTCATGTGTGTTCATTCTGCAGCCCAGGCTCCAGCACCTACTTGGGGAAGTTGAGCAATGGCAGAGTCACAAGATGGCAAGTGGAATCAACTGAGGTTCTTGACACATAGGCAAGAATCAGGCCCACTGTTGTCTTTACCGCCTTGGCATTGGCCATGGCAAGTCACATGTCTAAGCCTAATGTCACTGGGTGGGGAAATGGATTCCTTTCATTATGGGGCTATGGTAAGGGTGTGAGTGCAGTGAGGGGTGAAGGGACAGGGGAATTCATTTACTTTACCACAGTGTTTAATCAAATTCTCCTGAGAATACTGATATTTTTAAGAAGGTACAAATCTATCTATCCCAATATTTTTTTTCTATTTGGTCAGTGAGTTCTTTCTGTCATGGATGTCACTAGATATTTTATCATGACCTAATTAAACAACAAAGGCAGGATTTTGGGGTTCTCCCACTGATATCAGTCCTCATAAATCCACAGTGATTGGATATAGACTGAATACATATTTAGGGACTATTATAGAAATAGACTGAATGATATTAAACTTTAAACAGAATTGCCACAGTCTTCCCTGTTTCCTTGTGTTTAGCAGCTCTGGCTCCTCATACTATCAAAAGGAAAACATTCAGAATCACCTCCCTGGATATTTTTAAATTTATTTTTTAAATTGACAAATAAGGCCAGGAGCAGTGGCTCATGCCTGTAATCTCAGCACTTTGGGAGGCCAAGGCAGGAGGATGGCTTGAGGTCAGGAGTTTGAGGTTGCTGTGAGCTATGATTGTGCCATTGCACTCTAACCTTGGAGACAGAGAGAGATTCTGTCTCTAAATAAATGAATAAATAAATACATAAACAAATAAAAATTATACATATATATTTATAGTGTACAATATGATGTTTTGAAATATGCATACATTTTGGAATAGCTAAATTGATCTAATTAACATATGCATTACTCCACTTACTTTTTGAGATGAGAACACTTAAAATCTACTTTCTTTGCAATTTTCAAGTATACAATACCTTGTTATTACCTATAGTCATCATGTTGTACAAAGTTCTCTTTAATTCATTCCTTCTATCTAATTGAAATTTTGTATCCTTGATCAGCATCTCCCTGAAGATTTTTTATATCTGCTTTTATTTACTAGTGCCACTTTGGAAGATTTGTGAATCTATCTCCTGTTTTAAAACCTAGAAAAAATTACAGATGAGGTGATTTATAATCAGAAGAAAAATATATTAATCCTTTAGGCCAAACACACCGGCGGCCACATTTGACAATTAGGTAGTTAATTTGATCAATTTTCACATGGAAATGGATAAGCTAAATTAAAAATAATGTACCTGATGTACATACACATAATATCTTCTCTTTAAAATTTGAAAACCTTTGCTTTGTCATCCTCCATTATATTAACTTGATTGGACAGTTGCCAAAGCCTGGTTTTTTTGTTTGCCTTTTTTTTTTTTTTTGCTCTGCTCTTTATGTGATCATACCTAGTAGAATGTCTGCCATATTTCAGTTGTTAACTGCCAGAGCTCAGTTGTTAAATCAGGGGTCAGCAAAACATGGCCCATGGGCTGAATCCACACCACTGCCTGCTTTTGTGCATCCTGTCCCCTAAGAATAAATTATGTATTTTTAGATGGTTGGAAAAAAATCAAAAGAAGAATATTTCATGGCTTGTGAAAATTACATGAAATGCAAATTTCAGTGTCCATAATAAAGTTTTATTGAAACACATTCACGCCCATTCATTTATGTATTGTCTAGGGCTGCTTTCATGGTACAACAGTAGAGCTGAGTAGTTGCAACAGACTGTGTGGCCTACAAAGCCTAAAATATTTACTCTCTGGCCCTTTACTGAAAAAGTTTGCCTATCTCTGGCCTAAAGCTATGTCACAAATTACCATAAACACCACAGATAGGTCTACTGTTACTTAAGTACAATGGCAAAAGAAAAGGACACACATTCTTGGTGTGGAGGGGAATGCTGGGTACACTTCAGATAAGGGCAAAATATCATTGGACATTCATTTATTCACCAGAATGTGTGGAAAACTGGGTATGTGTCCAGCACTAAGCAAAAACTTTTTAAAAAGGATAATCTCAAATTTCTACTCTAAAGCTTCATCTTGAATAAAAAATAAGATGCATCTGCATACAGGTTATAGTGTCTGAAACTTATCAGCCTTGTCCAATCTTTACATCACCGGAAAACCCTTTGGAATTTTTAAGTTAAAAGTAATATTTTTTTCATGACTTATGTCACAAATATTATAGGCAGAAAAATTTTCATGAACATCGCTGTTCTTACTGGTACAGAGTGGAGAATTAAACTCTGAAAAGTGTCATTTACTCACTGTTTTAAATGCTGATTCTTCTTGTGTATGCATTTGAGATTTTTGCATTACTGTATCCAGAACTCCCTCAGAGGTAGGAATGTAAAGGGCCTCCAGGGGCTGACCCTAAAAATACCACTCTTCTGTTCTTTAAATTCTGTATAGTCAGCTGAGAGCTCAGCCATAAGAGCTGTGGGGTGGGGGGAGAAGCAAGCTCTTAGTCCTGCCAGTGCAGCCCGTGTTGTGCCAAGGGATGTGGCCTAGTCTTATGCTCTGTGCTGTTTATTTTGGCTGACGCTTCTACATTCTTGTGACCCTTTGAATGGAGATGTCTTAACAGCTTTAGCTGTACAACATGGCCTCCCACTATCATTTCCTGCAGGTCTTGTCTTAGATCTCAGCAGCTTCCTGAGTAAATGTCACCTTGGTGTCTTCTAAGAGAGTCTTGCAGAGGCTCACAAAACTGTGGCTTCCACCAGATTTGAAAGCATAATGTCCGTGAGTCTTCTCATTGGACTGTGCAGAAGGATGAGCCTGGAATTATCTTCAGTTCCAAAGCAAGGGGCTTCCTGGCACACCAAACAGAGAGCCAGGAAAATGCCCCAGAGGGTGGGGATCAAATGACCCCAGAGGAGGAAATTCCAGTTGAAAATAATAGTAGAAACCGGGTCAGCACCCTTGTGGGAGACACAGCATCCTAGACTCAGAATTCAGCAACCTGTGGCCTGTAAAGCTGATATCAGAAGTCCATGAACTGGCCTGGAAAAGGGTGTTGCCCTTTATGACAAACCCAAATTGAAACATGATTTATCTACTTTCACGGTTGTGCTATGCTGGAGGGTTATGTGGAAATGACTCAATTTCGTATATTTGTCATGTTGACCAATGGTTAATTCTTTAGTAAGAAAGGCAGTTTGGGAACAATATTTTCTTGAGAACCATGTATATATGGCAGAAGCAACTTCTAAATTACCATGATAAGAATTTTCTCTATTGGTGGTAAGGGACAAAGGGTTATTTTGTGGAGGCTATAATATCCCCTCATTAATTAAATTAAAGGATCTCAATTAAGGATTATTCCTTAAAATGACTAATCTATAATTAACTTGGAAATGCCTACAATATTATCAGGTTGCTAAGAAAACTGGTGACTATTTGACTAGTCTGACATCATTCCAGACTATCTTTAAAGAGATTTCAATGTCTAGAAAGTTTTCTGTAGCCCTTAAAAAGCAGAGAAACAAGATGCCATTTTGGGAAGTTTCCTTTGCTTGATTCAGCTTGTGATCCAAATCTGAAGAAAATTAAATCTGCCTAGGAGTTTTGTCTGCAAATAAAAAGAAGAATATGTGCTCTAAAGTATTTCAGGTTTTCTTTTGAGGGGGGAGGGTAGCATTGACACTTTTGCTTTAAGGATGAAAATATTGCATGGTGATAAAATGCTGTCTATTGGTTGGTTGTCACAAGCTTTAAAATAGTACAGTATATTATGGTGGAGAAACATGTTGGGAACTTTTTTAGTGGTTTCATGGCAACCTTTAATTTATTTATTACTTAAAAAATTTAAATATCACAGACACTCAAATTCTGGTGTAAAGGAAGGATTTTGTTAAAGGAGAGATATATTTTTGATATATCTTTTGAATTTTTGTGTGAAAATATAATGCCTTCCACAAATCCATAGAGACAGAAGGTAAATTAGTGGCTACCTGGGGCTGGGCTTGAGAAAGGGGGATGGCTTTTAATGGGCAGCAGGGATGTTATTGGGTTGAGGGAAATGTTCTGAAATTGGATTCTGGTGATGGTTGTACAACTCAGTAAATTTACAGGTGAAGTTTATCGTAAGTAAATTACATCTCAATAAAGTCATTTTAGAGTATACATTAATAAAAGAATCAAAGGTACTTATTTGCAAATGAAGATTGATGAACATTGAAATCAATCTTTTTTTTTTTTTTCGAGATAGGGACTATAGGTGCACGCCAACATGCCTGGCTAATTGTTTTATATTTTTATAGAGATGAAGTCTCACTGTGTTGCCCAGGCAGAGACTGTTCTCAAACTCCTGGCCTCAAATGATCCTCTCACGGTCAGCCTCCCAAAGTGCAGGGATTACAGGTGTGAACACGGCCCAAAATCAATTTTATACATTCAAACTTGAAATACGTTAGCAATGGTATATGTTTTTCCTTTGTAGGCCACCTTAGCGAAATCAAAATGTAATAAATGAGGTAAACACCATTTTTTACTAATTATTCAGGATTCACAGTGATCTGACCAAACATCCATTTGTAGTTAACACAGAAACTTCCCGCTGAACTAGACTAGAGACTTCTAAGAAATTTAGCTTTCTAAAATCAAAAGCAAAAAGATATTTGAGCAACCAGCAGATTTATCTACATAATTTGATGAAAATATTACAAAACTGAATTATACTTATAGTTGTACAATTTGATAAATTTACTAAACATCGAATTGTACACATAAAATGGGTAAATTTTATGATGTATAAATTACACTACAATGAAGTTAACCTCCTACAAATATGTATATTTATATTTCTGTTTATATATTTATATATGTTTATTATATATGTGTATGTATACATGTGTATATGTGTATATATAAAATGCCTGCCAGTGACAGAGGTGCAATACCTATATTCCACATAACGAAGTCACAGCAATGGAGCCATAATCTTGTCCTTCTCATCTTATTTGGAACATTTTGGCTTTGACTGTGAGACACTAAAAATTGCTTGGAGCTGTTGAAATCATTCCCTTTGTTTAAAGAGGTTCTACTGAAAACAACTTCTCACCCATTTTTTGGCTGCTCTTTATTTTCTAGCACAGTGGTAACACTCCACTCCCACGTCAACTTCTTTTCCTTTCTTCTTTTCTTTAAAGTTTTCTGTCTTCTATTTATCATTCTCTTGCCCATCAAGGTCATTCAGACGCTGTGGTTCTGTTCATATGGATGTATTAGTTCTGTAGCAATGAGTAAGACTGTCTTTTGATGGCTGGTTAGTATTCAGTGAGTTGAGAGACCATGCTAAATGGTCTACCATGGACACACAAAGTTATGTAGGGACACCTTCCTCTGTAATCTCAAGGTATAGCATCATTTGTTTGAGAGCTTCAATTGAGATATAATTCACACGATATAATTTACCCATTTAAAGTGTACAATTCAGTGGATTTTAATATATTCACAGGACTGTACAATCATCACCACTAGCTAATTTTAGAACATTTTTATCGTTCCGAAAGGAAACCCCATGCCATTAGCTGTTGGCCTCCTTTTATCTCCACCGCAACCACCACCCCCAGCCCTTAACAACCATTAATTTGCTTTTTGTCTCTGGATTTGCCTATCCTTGATATTTCACATAAATGGAATCATACAATAACGTAGCCTCATGCATGTGGCTTCTTTCACTTAGCCCAATGTTTTTAAAGTTCACCCATGTTGTAGTATGCATCAGTACTTCATTTCTTTTTATCACCATATAATATTTCATTATATAGAAACATCACATTTTGTTTATCCATTCCTCAGGTGATGAACATTTAGGTTGTTTCCACTTTTTTTGCTTTTATAAATAATGCTGCTATGGACATTTGTGTATATAGTTTGTGTGGATGTACGTTTTCATTTCTCTTGGGTATCTACCTAGGAGTGTAATTACTGGGTCATTATGGCACCTCTTTAAGTATTTGAGGAGCTGCCAGATGGTTTTCCAAAGTGGCTGCATTGTTTTACATTCCTGCAATAGTGTATGAGGGTTCCAGTTTCTCCACATCCTCACCAACATTTGTTATTATTTGTCTTTTTGATCATAGCCATCCTAGTTGGTGTGAAGTATTATCTCATTTTTGTTGTAATTTTTAGTTGTAAACAAAAGGCACATTAAAAAGTGACCATTTGCTTCATAATGCCAGCAGGCAAACATTTGCTTGCTGACATTTGGCAGCGGGACTTGGTGTGTGGCCACAGGCCTCTGCTTGTGTTCCCAAATGGACATTTGCCATAGATATCCAGTGGATTGTCGGTGCAACTCAGAGACAGCTCCGCCCCCTTCCTGGATTGACCTGGGTGTGGCCCTGGTTGTATCTGTTATGCTTGGAAAAGTGATGTCTAGGCCAAGACCTACTGGCTGAAGAAGCATTAGGTAAGTGAAGACAGATGGGGGAAAGTACTCTGGAAAGGAGAAATCGTTTGTCAAAAACCTTGAGGAACAAAGAGATAAAGCAGGTTCAAGCACCCAAGAAGAAAATAGCAGAGAGAAGGAGGGAGAGAGTGGCAGAAGAGGCCTTTAGGGAGATGGGCAAGATGGGCAAGAAGGATGGCAGGGGCTCATGAGCCACAGAGTAAGGATGTTGGAGCAAGGGGAAGCTACTGAAATAGTTAAGCAATGTGTGTGTGTGTGTGTGTGTGTGTGTATGTGTGTGTGTGTGTGAGATGATGATAAATTTTCTCATCTGTACAAAAGACGTGATAAAACTGTGTTACAGCCTTTTGGAACTCCAGATAGGAGGTCCTTTATTTCCAGGATGCCCACAGCATCGCCAGCCTTGGGTATCTTGTCAATCCTGTTAGGAAGAATTCATGGATGATTACTGTTGGATCCCACTACCTTTAAACCTGCTTCTGTCCTGGCTCCTTCTGTTCTGGTGCCCACTTAACAACAATTTCTGCATCTCCCTCACAGCCAGCAGCAGAGAGAATCCTATTAGTTCAGCTTGGGCAGCAGCACTCATACTGGGAAAACTCTCTCCTCATGGCTCTTCATAGGCCCCTATTGATTCGGTGACTGTTGCATCAGTCACCGTCCACCCCTGAGCCTATCACCTATGGCTAACAGTGCTTCTGTTGTACCTGGATAGAGTTTTATGCTTCAGGAGGCCCCAGTGGCTGCTAACCACAGCAAGAGAGTCCTGTGGGTATGGAAAGAACTTCATTGCCTTTCTCTGTTACAAACAAGAAAACCACTGCCAAAAGCAACAATAAAAAAAAACTGACAGAGTTGTAGCATGGATAACAGATAACATAGGTGAAGATTATACAATGGTTGCCTCACTATTTGCAACAATGCTTGTCACATGGTATGCATTGAGAAATTGATTGTGATTTTTGTTATTAACTGTGCCATTCCACGCCCCACCACACACATACACGTATCACTTCCATGGACTCTGCTTGGTAGACTACCAGGCTGCGGTTCTAATCTTTGACCCAGGAGCCAGTTATAACACCTTTGACCAATGGACAGATGACTTATAGTTCTATTTTTATAGTTTTGGTTTTTTTAAAGTTATGATGTTGAAGTCATTTGTTGTCATTAGTTATTAATCTTACTGCTTCCTTCAGCATTTTGTTGAATAGGATTTCATCATGTTTTGGTTAAGTGATTTATAGTTAGCTCACAGATTCCAATCTCAAGATTAAAGCTACTCATAAATTCCTTAGGACATTTATTATGCCAGCAGAAATAGAAAAGTATTGAACTGTAGGATATCATTCCTGTATCTGATTCCTCCACGATTTTGCTGAATTCCATCACACACCTTCTCTTCATTCACCTCCAAATGGCCAATAAGCACATGAAACATGAATACAGTTAGCCAATAAGAACATGAAAATATGCTCAAAATCATTAGCCATCTGGGAATTGCAAATCAAAACCACAAGGAAATACCACTTTACACCCACCAGGATGGCAATAATCAAAAAGACAGATAATGAGTGTTGGCAAGGATGTGAAGAAATTGGAACCCTCATAAACTACTGGTGGGAATGTAAAATGATGCAGTCACTTTGGAAGACAGTCTGTCAGTTCCTCACAAAGGTAAACGTTGAGTTACCTTATGACCCAGCAATTCCACTCCTAGGTATCTACCCAAGAGAAATGAAACATGTGCACACAAAAACTAGTATGTGAATATACATACATTATTCATAATAGCAAAAAAATGGAAACAACCCAAGCATCCATCAACTGATGAATAGATAAACAAAATGTGATATACCTGTACAAGAGAATATTATTCAGCAGTAAAAAGAATGAAATACTGATACATGTTCCAACATGGATAAACCTTGAAAACATTATGCTAAGTGAAAGAAGCCAGACACAAAAGGTTACATATTATATTATTCTATTGACATGAAATATCCAGAATAGGCAGATCCATCAAGACAGAATGTACATTGGTAGTTCCCTAGGGCTAGGGGTGGGGCAGGGTGGGACAAAAATGAGAAAAATGGAGAGTGACTGCTAATAGGTATGGGGTTTCTTTTTGAGGTGATAAAAACTTTCTAAAATTGATTGTGATGATGGTTGCACAAGTCTGTGAATATACGAGGAACCACTGAATTGAGCACCTTAAATGAATGAAGCGTACACATGTGAATTATATCTCAATAATGTGGTTATAAAAAATGAACAAAGAAAGCCAGCCAAGGCTAGATTTGAATGGTCCATTCCACAGTGAGGTAATAATCTGTCTAGGCACATTTTCTTATGAAAGAAAAGCTCCCCAGTTATCTATTTATATGTTGCTTTGCCATATATGTACTTAAGAACCTTCTCGGTTTACTTACAATATGTACGTGGCAGTTTATTTTATGTCGTGGGAAACCAAAACAGAATAAGCAAGGTCTTTTTACATGAGCATAGTCTGGCTTTTGGCTGGAGGCTGGGATACAGTACATTTTGATGCCCCCAACCCATACATCCCACACGTTAATCGGGGCCAGCAGGCTTGAAGCAGCCACGACTGCCAACCACAGGAAACTAGGATGCATTTTATATGGACATTTGTAGGCTAATGTACCATAATCTATTGAATTGGCTGGTATTCGTGGTGGTGGTGGTGGTTGTGGTGGTGGTGGCATGTGTGTGTGTGCTTACATTGTGTGTGTGTATGTGTGTATGTGTCTGTTTACAGCAAGTTCAGTCACAATGCCAGAGGCCAAACAGTACTATGAACCTCTAACAAGGAAGAAAAATCAATATCTTTGAAAATGCATTCTTGCATGCTATCAGTTATTTAAGGATTGCTTTTCCCAGCCAAGGTCCAGTTCAGTCTTCTGTTGCCAGAGGATCGGGAATGAGTAAAAGCATGCCTCACTTTTCCAGCAGCCACTTTGTGTCAAACATTTTACTCGAGGCCTCATATGTGGACTTTCTAATCCTTACAACAACTCCCTGAAGGGATTTATTTATCCTATTTTATAGATGAGGAAATTGAGGCTTGCAGAGGCTAAGTTTCCCAGGGTCACAAAGATACTAAGTGGTGGAGTTGGGTTTTGAACTCATGTCAGCTGATCCCAAAGGCCATGTTAAGCTGTTTTACATCTTCCCAAGAAGAAATGATAACCTTTACCCTTTTGCTATTGACTTAATTATAATCATTAATAAAACTGAAGCAGAAATTGATTTTTGACTAGAAATTGATTACACTGCAGTTCAACATTTAGACTAGTAACCAAGAATTTTTAATTTTTATGCCAGAGCTTGTCATTCAAATTCAAAAATTATTTGTAGTTTTTTTCCTGTGAATATGTAATAATCATATAGTAAACCCTTGGTTTTTAGCATACCACCTTGCAAGAATGCCTAGTAATTTTTTTAAAAAAAAAAGAAAGAAAAAAGAAATTCTCCTTAAAAGTAGAGTTGGGATCCAGATGTGCTTTTACCTAGCAGTGTCTTCCTTCATGGATTTGTCTTCTAGAAGGAAAGAGACATTCCACCCCATTAGTGATAGGTGCATGAGAAACTCATTTTGAGAACTGGCAAGTGTGAAGAAAGCACAGAGGAGCAGAGTGCTAGAGATCACAGCAGCAGCAGCACTGATGTTACCTGGAACTCCAGGGTGGACACCCATGGCCACCAGGTAGAAGTGAGAATCAACAGAGGGCTAGCAGTTTGCCCATACAGTAGACAGTGGGAAAGAGAGCAAGCAATGAAGAAGTAGAGTCAGGAACTGCTCTAACCTTTGCTGGAGGGACAGCCAGCAACTCCTCATACTAGGCTTAACAGGATACTGTGTGCCATATTGAAAAGACGTAAGTCATGATGGATTGTCAGTGTGGATGCCTGGAGACATATTTGCTTCATGTGGTAATACTGTGACAGATTCATTCAGCTCTCTCTTTGATCTGCACTTTCACCTATAATTATGCATATATTAATAAAACAAACCTGTTCAATGGTTTTAAAAGACAAGGAAATGTCTCCATTAAAGAAATAAAAGCTCTTACAATAAGACGGTTAGAGTATTAACCCTGGGCTATCCAGGATGTGTGCTTTTCTAGAATGACTCATGCCCAGATGATCCAGGGTCACTGAAGATTTACTTATGATGCTTTAAGAGCTATGACCTGATCTTTTATTTTTAATATTTTTGGAGACATTTTTCCTTCCTGAGGTTACCCACAGCAGTATCCTTTGGCCATATTTTCTTTGAGCTCTAGATTAGAAAAAAATCTATAACCACCCACAAACACAAAACTTCTTAAGATGAGGCTTTTGCAGGCATACAACTTATGAACCAAAAAGAAAATTTGGTTCATGTTGGCAGACAGTGGTATTTTCTTTGAATTCTAATTACATGAAATAGTTTTGGACTGAATTGAACAAATGCAAAGCAAAAGGCTTATTTTTCTGTTTTAATTTAGATTGCATTTTATGTTGCATTAAAAAGACTGAGCATTGACTTGAGTAGATTGGAAGATTTGATTATTAATAATTCTCACACTTGTCTTTGGAATGTCTTGCTTAGCTGGGTTATGTAGAGATGGATTTTAAGGCTTGGATGCAAAGATGACCTTGATCCTGGGCTGCTTGCTACTTTGGTAGGTTCTTCAGCCGAAGGTTTGGATGATTTGCAATGGTGAGGGACAAGACAGATTAACAATGGGAAATGTAAAAAGTGGAAAGGCTCATCAGAGAGATGAGGAAGATGGCTTTGCCTCTGGCCCAGGTGTGAATGGGTCAGGTGACAGAAGTGAAAATGGAGAGGAGATGCTAGAAAGCAAGTAGTATCAGGATAGCATAGAGTGGTGGAACTTGGGTGTCTGTAACATATTTGCTTTCATACATGCAACATTTTCTCTCCTGCCTCGTGCAGGCCTGGCCTTTCTCCATCTATGTGTCTTTTTGAAGCATTACAAGATATTCAACGTTATCACCTAATTATGAGCCCGTTTCAATGTTACAGGCTGTTTCATCTCTGTTTTAACATGGTTTAAGTATGTGTACAAAGAAGAAAATTCAGCTACGTTGTTAACCATCCTTTTTCATGTCTCAAAAGAGTAGATTTGTTTATCCAACAGATTTTTCCAAGAAGACAGTGAATGAAATTTCAGTTCACAAGTGCGTTTGAAGTTAATATTTTGAGATAGAGAGCCAAGCTCAGTCAAGCAACACTTTCCTATGGAAGCGCCTTTGAGCTCAACATAAATCATGCCTTAAAGTAACTTGCAGCTTTCAGACCAGTGCTGTTCGGTAGAAATGAAATCCAAATCACACGTGTAATTTAAAATTTTCTAATAGCCATGTTTAGATAAGTTAAAAAAGAGTAGAAAGAAACAGTAATAGATTTTATTTTACTTAATATATCTGAAATATTGTCATTTTATATGTAAACAATAGAAAAGTTAGTAAGTAGATACATTATGTACATTTTTCATACCAAGTCTTTGAAGTATGATATGTATTTTGCACTTACAACACATCTTAATTCCAACCAGCTATATTTCCAGCACTCAGTAGCCACTTGGGGCTAGCGTCTATTGACACCAGGGCTTTAGAAGACTGAAGTAGGAGACAAAAGATGATAGATTTGATTCATTTCTCTGCTGGAGAAGTTTTCACATCAACTAGTGGGATTGCGAACTCTCCCGGATACCTACACCCCAGCCCTGGGCACCCCAGCATGGCTTTTCTTCTCTCCCACTCGAACAGGATGCCGTATCTTCATAAGTGGGGTGGATACAGAGCCATGTTTTCATGTTGCATGGTAAAATTCACCCACTATTTTCTGCTGGGATTCTACATAGCTTTGAATTTCAACTCCTTGGCTTTCCTACACTGAGCAGCCAACACAAACTGTTGTTTGCAATGATACCTGTTCCTTTCTAAGAAGATGAAGGCAGTAATCAGATTTGTACTTGGTACAAGGTGTTCAAGTGAAATTACCTACTTGTTTTGGTGATCACCCCTCCCAAATTGTTGGAGTGTATCTTCATCTGGGGTTATATAAATAGGAATTGCCCACCTCCTAAATAGAGTGTGTAATAATGGAGGTAACCTAGGCATCCTCCTACACCCTGCCACAATTGATGCCCAATTATTCCCCAGAACACCTGAGCCTTTATGTAACAGGCCTTGGGAAGAAAGGGAAGTGGTAGGAAAAAGTGGAATAGATATTTCAAACATTGCTCCTGTCTGAAACCTTCAGATCTAGCATTTAGGTGGAAGTCTGTTTTTGCTTCCACTTCCAGGGTTTGTTATATTGCAAACATGGCTTGGTATTGCCAGGGCAGCATCGTGGAGCTGAGACTCACAGTGAGAGCCAGCGATTTGTAGATCTCCCTATTACAAGGATAGTTATGGACAAAGCCATCCTAGAAGACAAGTGACTCCTATACGATAAAGTCCATGTTGTTATGATGCATTTCCCTATGTGAAGCAAAGCGAGCAGTCTTCTATTTTGTTAATTAATCTGCTATATAAAGTCTTGCTTAAATTAGTCATGGACTCAACGTGTGACTCACTGACAGTCTTTTATGCTTTGAAAATGTTCAAAGAAGATGGAACCAAAATGGGTGGAAAAACCCAATGCATATTTGAGCTGTTTTCATTTGTTCATATTTGTAATTTTTTAAAATGAGACAAACTTAAGACACTTATGTACAGTGTACTCTTGCGGCTGAGCCCTTGGGAATCAGATCCTAAATTTCAGTACGGTGTTGTACTTTGGGTTTGTATTTGGAATCGGGCATGGTTTCAAATCCTAACTCTGTTATTTACTAACTGGGTGACTTCCAGCAAGTTCTTTGTGAGCCTTCGTATTATTATCTGATAATTGAGTCAGCAAAACTCTCACAGGGCTGGAGTCAGAATTAAGTAGGACAATGTATGTGAAATTCTTGGACAGTGAATAAAACAAAGTAAAGACTAACTAAATGATAGCACTACTCAGTTTTAAAATTTAACATGTTATCAGATCTCTTTCAATTGTATATATGTATGTGTTTATATAGAAAACATATACTATAGTAGCCTTTTTACCTAATTATTCTTATTCTAAAACAGGAAATATGTACAATCATATGTTTTTATTCAAGTCAACAAACATTTGCTGAGTTTGGATAATGTCAAAAAATTTTCTGTTGGGTGATGAGGGGTACATTATTGTCAAGTTATGAGTATTCTAATATCCTGTACATATGAATGGCTGTTAGGTCACAGCTTCCTTCCTGTAGCTCTTGAAGTTCAATACCTCTGGCCCTGTGGCCCTCAACTGAGGGCAATTTTGCCCTCCCCTACTCCACCCCTCTAGGGACATCTGACAATGTTTGGAGATATTTTGGGTTGTCATATCTGGTGTAGGAGTGCTACTCGCATCTAGTGGGCAGAGGTCAGAGATGCTGCTAAACATCGTACAATGCATGGGCCAGTCCCCACCACAAAGAATTTTCCAGCCCCAAATGTCTACCATGCCGAGGTTAAGAAACATGCCCTTGGCATTATGTATTTTTCTAGAATTTGTGATATCTCTCTTCATTTGCAGCCTTGGCCAGGGGGCTATAGGGACCATCTAGATAAAAACTATCCAGTCACGAGCTTGCTGGACATAAAACTATGACTGTTAAAGTCATGGTAATACTTATGACAGTTGTCAGAGGGAATTTGTTTATGGGGTGGGAGGCTGGCTTAGCAGCTCTTGAATTTCCTTCCAATCCCGGGAATCCCGTGTTTTCCCTCTTTTACCCCACAGAGCTGTGCTTTGGCAAGAATTCCTCCCAAAATTTGTGCTCATCATGATTAGCTTTTGCCCAGATCCTGCCATCAGAGCCAAGCAGAGTATTTTTGGAATGTTGATGAATGTGCCGAGAATGTTATTTTTAAATACCATTTTGCTATGCAACATCATGATACAGTCTCCTGAACAGGTCTGATTCCAGATGGAGGCATGACCTCTAATATCTGATAGTAAACTGTTGAAACCTCATCGAGACAAACAGCACTAGGTATTTTCAATTCTATTTACATGACTAGAAGCTGCCACTGATGTTCCCCCAGGCACATGGACATCCCCCTTCTTGAAATTCAGACCCTCAAATATTGGGAAAGTCAAATAGAATACCACAGTCATAGGATGAGTATCACTGTACAGTGAAAGGTCGAAGTAAACATTAAGGGTCTAAGAATGAAATATTTCTGGATGAAATGATAGGATGTCTGGGGGTTCTTTCAATGTAATCTGGTGGGGAGAAATCTAAAAGTTGGTGTTTTAAAGAGAAAATGGTAAGCCACAGCCATGAAAATGGAGGTTTAGTTGGTTTGCATTTTGGCTGCCTGTTCTTTAGCTGTGAATTCCACCTGAAGCAGACGCAGACAACAATGCTTTTAGCAGGGGAGGGTACAAGTTCATTGACGATACTGTTACTACATATGTTGGTCCTTCTTTTCTTGCTTGGAACAATAACCAGCCTCACTTTGTCATCTTCTTCCTCTCACCTGAAATGCCTTTTATCCTCAAACCTAAATCTAACATATCCCTCAAGACTTAGCTCAATTCTCACCTCCTCCTGAAAGTCTCTGAAGATCTTAAATATTTTACTAATATTTCTTTCTCCACTGAACCCCTGCAGCAATGTCTTTGGTGTTTTTTTAAATTGAGATATAGTTCACATATCATAAAAATCACCATTTTAAAGTATACCGTTTAGTGGGTTTTAGTGTATTCACAGAGTTATGCATCCATCACCACATGTTCTAGAATATTTTGACCATTTTGAAAAGAATTGCTGTACACACTAGCAGTCACCCTCCACCATTTCCCTTCCACACCCCTGGCAACCACTAATTACTTTCTGTCTCCATAGATTTGCCTTTTCTGCATATTTCCTATAAGTAGAATCATATACTATATGCCTTTTTGTCTCTGGCTTCTTTCACTTAGCATAATGCTCATCAATATTGTAGCACGTGTCGGGACTTCATTCCCTATTATGGCTGAATAATCTTCCATTGTGTGGATATACCACATTTTGTCTATCCATTCTTCAGTGGATGGACATTTATGTTGTTTCCACTTTTCGGCTATTAGGAATAATGCTGCTATGAACTTTCATGTGAAAGTTTTTCTGTGGACATATGCCTAGTAGTGGAATTGCTGGGTCATACGGTAACTCTATGTCAGACTTACTTCCAAAGTGGTTCACCATTTTACATTCCTACCAGTGGTGTACAAGGTTTCTGATTTCTCCACATCCTCTTTGACATTTTGCTCTGCACAAGTCTATTGATGCCATTATTTGTCTTCAGGATTGTTCATTTCAAATATGTTGGTCTCACCTCCCAAATTAGACTATAAGCCACTTAGGACAATGTCCATTAGTTCAATCTTTATTTTTGCCAATGTTTCTGGATTGCCCACTGCATGGTAGGAACTACTAAATGCTAAAGCTATGAATATGAAAAGCTCCATTTATTGGGGAAGGCACATACAATCACATCAGCCTGTTTCTGGGTGATAGGCACAGTAATGAGGGCCTATTCAAAGTACAGCCTTTGCTTCTCAGAATTCATATTGATTCTCTCCCTCCCACGATGTCATACTTACAAACACCTCTCAAGCCTACTGCGTAATAAATTCTGTTTTAGAGAAAGAACAGATCTCTGTGTGTGTCCTCTCTTTAATCCAAACGTACAAGCTCTGATTTTTCTCTTGGACTTTTGTGTTTTAGTACCACGTAGCAAATATGCTTAAGGAAATAAATGCCAGCAATATTTCTAGCAGTAACTTTGGATGTACAATGTGAGTTATTTTGAAACAGTGAATCATCAAGAATGTTAATCTGTTGACTTGTAAGTATAAAAGCTGCTTGAGACTCTAGGCTAAGGAGAGAAAAGGTACCTTCTAAAATTTTAATTCCTCTGGACTCAAAAATAAATTGTCCATATGCCGCTTTCACCTGCAGTTAATCTGATTTTATGCTTGTCTTTTGGCAACTCTCAGTGTTCCAGAGAAATTAAGACATTTGGAATACCTAAGACATCAAAAATAAAAGGAATCAAACTTCAATGATAGAAAAGAAAGTGTTGTTATACCATATGAAGGCATAATTATATGAATATGATAATTACAACACATTGTGCCTTTTAAACAATTTAACAATACCAAATTGTTTTCACCTGAATTCTTAATTACCTAATATGAAAATGTCAATGTCAGCCATGTCAAAACAGATACCCTAAAGGAATTGCTTGTATTTAGGAAAAAATTATTGATCAGTTGACTCATTCAAGGGAAGAGAATGGCACTTTTATTCCAGTTTGTAAATCACGTCAATTTTAACAATGACTTAAAATTCTTCTGTGATTTGTTTAAACTCTGAAAAGAGGTTTGTTTATGTTAAAGAAAAACCAAGAAACTGAGAATGAGTTGTGCGTTCTTATTAAATATAGATGAGTGAAATTCTTACTGCTTCTGCAAACATTGGAAAACAATAAGTTACTCCTACGGATTCAGTTTTTTTTTTTTTTTACAAGCACTCACACAGCAGTTACTATTTATCAGGCACTGGTTTAGAATTTTTACAAATGCTATTAATAACTTATTTAACATTTATAACAACCCTTGGGGACATGTGCAATTATTATCCCCATTTTACAGATGAGGAACTCTCAAGTTTCAGTACCTTGCCTAAGGTCACCCAGATAGTTAGTGTAAACCCATGCAATTTGTCACCAGAGTTGCCTGCTCTAGTCTGTCTCTCAAAGAAAGCAATCTTTGAGTTAATACCAATGTGTAGATTCTGTTGGCCTGACATCATTCAGGTTAGGAAAGCAATGAAATTAAGTGTGGGAGGTAAAATATATTATATATTGTAACCTATATGTTATATGGTCTGCATAATGGATTATCCATACCATACATTATACATTATAGATCATATATATCACATTCATATTATGTATAGAAATGCATATAATACATACATGCATATATTATACACACACATAAATGCTTAGCCTCTTGCAGCTACCCTTTCCCATGTGCCTCCATGGCTTGGGTAATAATGTGGGTTCACCATCCCTGCTGCTCCCTTCTCAGACTTTCAAGAATTGCAATGCTACTAATATTCTTGGAAGTTATTTTTTTCTTCTTGGTGAGGAGGATATTGAAACATCAATAATATCTGTCTATCTCCAGACACCGAGGATGGCTCATGGAAGAGAGGTCCAAAGACCTGGGATATGTCCCCAGCTTTGCAGCCTGACTTTTTCTGCTTCCACTAAAAGGAGTTTCTTGTCACAGTTCTTACAGGCAGGGGCATCTCATGGCGGTTGCTTGTAACGATACCGTCTACTCCCAAGGATGACAAGGCTGTACTCATCTACTTGGCTTCCAAAAGATGGAGCCCCATTTAGGGTGTGTGCATGTATGTGTGCGTCCATTCATGCGTGTGTGTGTGTGTGTGTGTGTTTTAATGGGCCAAAATAATGACTGTTGTCACACCTCTAGGCTTCCATACCTAGAGGATCTCAAATTAAGTAGGACATTGCATGTATTCTTATCAACAAGTTATAAAGGCAGAGGAGACAATGAATTAAAATTAATATCCTTATAAGCTCTGCAATTTTTTAAAAAATACTGAACTTACATTAAACAGAGGTAATGAGGATAATCACAGTTGTAGAGGCTTCGCTTAATATAAGTCAGTATCTCTCATCATGGCATTTATTCCAGAACTTACTTTTAAGCAGACTACTATGTGCACAGTATATTACCTTACCTTCCAAGTACTGTGTCAGAATTGGTATCTAACAGGGATAACAAATTATGAGTCCCAGAGCAGTGCCTGGATGTCATAAGCATTCAGGAAATACTTCTGAAAAAATAAGTGGTTTGACTACAATTTTCTTAGGTAATAAAAACAGATAACTTTAACCCCTGCCCACTTTGGAGGAGAGAGCGGCTGCAGTAAGAGAGGGGTCAGTCACCACAGATTTCTCTTTGTTGCCTCTGGGTAAAAGAAGGGCAATTGAAGAGGAATTTTGGAAACATGAGATATGCTGGGTGAGCAAGATGGCTGCCATCTTACAGAGCATCAGGGAAGTGTCTTGCATAGTTATCATGCCCAGAGCCAGAATTTAGTTGACTGCTTGACTTTTAAGAGGTTTTAAAGTTCCCCTGAGGTGGGGGCTGTAGTTTGTGTTAGGGATCCTCAACATAGCCTAAGGTGATTTCACATGGTCACATTTTAACATCCCGTTTACCTTCCTTTCAATTGGAAGCAACTAAAACTGATAGTGAAGTCTTATGCTTTTGCTATAAAGGGTAAGAGCTCTATATCTCTGGTATGATAGTACTTCTACAGGGTGATTCATAGGTTAAACTATTAGAACAGAAAAGAGGAAATATTTTTACTTGGCCATGCCCTGCTTTTTAAAAACAAATATTTCTATATTACTATTTTTTAAAAAACCATATCACTGGTATAGTTTTCACTTGTTTTCACAATTGGTTGCTCTTTAAGCATATAATTTTTGACTGTGAAATCATTCAGAGATAATTATTTTTGGAAGAAAAATGACAAGGGAAAAGTTATGTACTCAATTTTTGATTATCCAAGATGATTTTGCCACTGGAATTAACATCTCATTTTAGCAAATAGCAACAGTCACCCTCTCTCTTTGCTAACCCTTGGAACAAAATGTTTTATAAGGGAACAGAACTGAATTTTATTTCTCCTTGTGGGCCTTGGACCTGTCTTGTATTTTCACTGCCTGTAGCACCAAATGTTTTTCCCATTTCAGCATCATACTGGATCTGGTTTGCACTGGATGGAGAACCAGTTGTGTGCATCTCTTCCCAACTCCGTGTCCCGTTTCCTCAGTTTGGTAACTTGAAATCTGCTATGGTAGGAGCATTTTACACCATGGAAATTCAAAAATGCTGCAAATCAGAGCTTTTTCTAAGAAAGCCAGTTGTTAAACATTTTATCAGCACCCTACTGCCCCACGAAGTCCTTATTTTTTTGATAAATATTTCCACAAATGTATTAGATGCCACTCTCCTTGCAAACAGGATCTAATGGAAAAAGTTACCCCTTCTTGGCCTCATTACAATAATTTATATTTCTGGGTCAGTTTTTGTAGAATTTCTTTCTTCATTTTTCCCTTCAGAAGGGGGCACTCACTTCTTATTTGTTCACTTTGATTGCCCATAGCCCATGAAATGAGATAACAAAGTCCACCAGGTATGCTTATGGAAGAAAATCAAATGAGATTCAAAGGACTTCTATCACAGAATAAAGTTCTTGAATAAAGTGCATGGCCTTGGTCTAGAGCTTTTGTGACAACCAGTTTGGTTGCCAGCGCCAGCCTTAAGGACATTTGACCTGGATGATCACACAGGCCCCATGCCCATAAAGACAGCATGGCTAATGCTCTGCTGGCATCATCTTAAAATGCTTAATTCTCTTTGAGCAAGAGGTACTGCATTTTCATCTTGCTCAGGGCTCCATAAATTATGTAGCCAATCCTGATGGTTGTTCAGATGGCTTTGTTGCTTATGATTGTAGAAAGTTGTATTTCTTAGGAGTCTGGTGTCTAGATCAGTGGGATGTTTCTATATTAACCACAGATGGATGCTTGGTCAGATCACTGTGAACCCTGAATAAGTAGTAACAAAAAATGATGTTTGTTCTCATTTATAGTATTTTGACTTTTCTAAAGGGGTGGCCTAAGAAGGAGAAAGATATACTATAATGTTACTGTTTATTTTGAGTTTGAGTGCATAAATTTGATTTCAATCCTTCACTTGCAAGTCAATACTTTTTGATTCTCTTAGTGATGTATACTTTTAAAATAACTTTATTGAAGTAGTTTCACATCATAAAACTCACTCGGTTTAAGTGTACAATTCAACAGTTTTTAATAATTTTGCAGAGTTGTACAGATATCCCCACAATCTGTTTTAGAACATTTTCATCATCCCAATGAGATTGCTCATGTCCATTTGCAGTCGCTCCCTATTCCCACTCCCAGCCCCAGCCATCCACTGATCTACTTTCTACTTGAACAGATTTGCCTTCTATGGACATTTCATATGAATGGAGTCATACACTATGTGATTTTCTGTGATTGGCTTCTTTCACTCAGCATCATGTTTTTGAAGTTTATCCCTGTTGTCCGTGTAAATGCATACTTTTAGGCAAAGAGTCATAGAATGTGTGAGGTTTGTGTCAAAGAAATAATGCTCATCTACTTATCTGTGAGTATACATTTATTTTTAACTCAAACTTCTATTGAGAATGGAAAGGTAACCCCTTTGCATTCTATAAGGACCCCATTTTTAGCATCTAACCATTTACCATTTGGACACCTTCTGGATCAACCAGTCACCCTAACTTCTGAGAAAGTTTATGCTAATAATATTTCTGAGGGTCTAAATGAATTTGATATTTGAATTCAGTTATTACCAAGCACACGTTCTGGAATTATTATTCAATTGCAAAGATATTCTGGCAGTTATAAAGAAGCTTTTTTGTTGATATGATTTCAATTTTTTCAAATTTTCTAAGACTCGTTTTGTGGCCTAATATGTGGTCTATCCTTGAGAATGATACATGAGCTGAGAAGAACATGTATTCTGTAGCTATTGGATGAAACATTCTTTAAATATCTATATACTTTTTGTGTTAATGTTCATCAATATTAAAAATATTTTCCTCAGCATTAAAACAAATTAAAAATACCATGGATAAGAACTTAAATCTCAGTTAAATCGTAGCTCCGCCTCTAGAAGCTATGACCTTAAATAAGCTATTCAATCTCTCCAAGACTTGATTTCCTAAACTAGCTTATGAAATAATACTAGATCTACCTCAGAGAATTGTTGAAAGAATTAAATAAGTCCTGTAAAACATTAAACACAGTGCTTGGTGCAATAAATGTTAACTACTATTATAATGAGGGTGATGATTCTGTCATGTAAAGATATATATACCACCATTTGCTAGAATATCACAACAGAGTAGAACAGATTATATAATACTATCAAATTTGTATTACTAACTTATAATGTAAATGCATACATTTTGGTGCATACATAGAAAAGTAAAAAAGAATTAGTAGCACCATGTGTGGCCCTTACTATGCACTTAAATATTAGCTATCATATTATTAGTATCATTATTATTTACAATGGCTTTCTTTAGGGAGTGGAACTATAGGGTATTTCTTCTTTTCACAGTAAATTTCTGGTGTTTTTTGGTTTTTACTTTTGTTTCCTTGCTTTTTAAAACAAGCATACATTGCTTTTTTTTTATTTTTTTTATTTATTTCAGCATATTATGGGGGTACAGATGTTTCTGTTACATATGTTGCCCTTGCCCCCACCTCCCTCCCTAAGTCCGAGTTTCAAATATGTCCATCATTTGGGTGGTGCACATTGCACTCTTTGTGCATG
>CAUYSK010058738.1:0-27780 GCA_963575035.1 Avahi laniger | reverse complement strand
ATGACACTCCAAGGGCCCAGCCCATAATAGGTGCTCAATAAATATCGAAAGCTGATTGAACATACCTGTATGGTACAAACTTTGACTGAAGAGTGGAAATATGAAAGTTAGAAAGAGCATGAGTATAATACTGTGTGACATTCTGATAAAAGTGTTCATTCTGGGATGGGTCGAAGGCAACATTTACAATGCTTTGTGAAAGGTATCTTGCCATTCTTTCTCCTCAATTCAAACATAATCTCATCCATCTTTGGACAGGACTTCCATGGGTACTAAAAGAATGATGGGGATAGAGTTTTGGAGTTTACTTGGGGCTTCTCACAGATACATTGGCCTCTAGAATGCTCTTGGTGGCAATGCCATATTTTGTGGGGCAGGGTACAGTGAGAGGCCAACATGAGTTGAAATTGTAATGCATGATCTGAATTTTCTTGCAATATGGCCTGTGATCAGTGACTGCTACAATGGACAGCTGAGGGAGATTGTTCTTCTCTTTTCTGTCATCAAGAGTGTTGACTGCCATGATGTTGGAAAGATAGAGGGTTATATTAGTCAGCTACTGCTGCGTAACAAGCACCTGCAAAATCTCAGTGGCATAGCAGTGAGCATTTATTTCACATGCATCCGCAGCTTGGCTGGAGTGGCTCATTTAGGCTGAGGTAGTTCTTCAAGCTATTGATCTGGCCAGGTTTGACAGGTTTGACTGCCCCACATGTATTTATTGAGGTCCCAGCTGAAGGGGCAGCAGCTACCCAAAGCAGGTTCTTCTTGCTATGATGACAAAAGCACAGGAGGGAATTGGAAGCTCTCAAAGTCTTTTTAAGCCTAGGCTCAGAACTAGCACACTGCCACTTCCGCCAATTAGGCCAAGCAGGCTGCAGCACTAAGCCCGAGGTCATGGGTAATACATGATGCCTTTTGTAGGAGGATCCACAGAGTTATCCAGGGATGGTGGGGAACTGTGGCAATACTTCAACCTGCCTGAGTGTATACTACACATGGAAGATAACAAAAAGGAAATCTTGGGCTCAAGTGAATTGATCTAGTCCAGGGTAGAGCTGCATTTCCCTTATTCCTGGCTGCATCTCACTATAATTCAGACTACACATTCTGGTCCCTTTGGAATAGACGACCCGATACAGGTTCCATCCCTCCCAAATCCATTTGCTATTTATTCAGTAATGCCCGGACTACTTTTCAGGCTGGTGCCCTAGATGTTGATTTCTCTAGTATGGTTGTTATGGGAAATATTTCATTTCACATCTGCTGACACAATTTGCTATCTCTCTCTGAAAAAAAAAAAAAGGATAAAGAGAGAGAGGCTCATATTCTGATGGCTGTAAAAGATAATGAGTAATTTATTCAGAGCTATATACAAATCAGACTATCGTCTCCCAGACAGAATCAATAATATAATTTTAAGCCCACACACATTTACAAATGCTAACACTCCAGTGCAGCTGGGTTGCTATGGGCAACCAGGGCATGCCAGCTCTTGATCTGAAACAGGCCGATGTCTCCCAGCCTTGCAGGCGCTCTGCAGACAGAATTCACAGAATCCAAGGGAGCCGAGGATGTTAGCGTCGGCTCTGATCTGGCCGCCACACAAATGCACCCCTGTGATGGTTCGGATTAGCTCTTATCTGAACAGCTTAGCTTTACCGAAACTCCTATTTGCACAGGACTTCCTCGAGATCCCTTCTGTGTCTGTGTTTAAGCAGGCACACATGGAAAAGCATCGAAGGGCAGGCTCGAGCCCACAGGAGGTAGATCGGAGAGGTGGGCCCAGTGGATCTTCCCCGTAAGAGGTCCCGGTGGGGTGCTGGGAGCTGACTGGGAAGGCAAGAGCAAGAAACAGGAAGGCAGGAAGGGGAGGAGAGAGAGGGTGGCCTGGTACATACACTGGGAGGGGGTGAGGGCAGGGAGGTCTGGGAAAGGGGCGGGGGGGTGGAGAGGGTGCCCAGGAATGACCCACGATGGTTCCTCTGATCTTTTTCTATCAAGCTGTGCGCACAGTCTCCTCTGAGGTACAAACTAACCTTGATCAGCTCTGCCAGACGCTTGATTCCTTGTGCACACAGGCTTCAGCGACACGAACATTCCTAAGTGAGAACGATGACACTGCCCCCACCCCCAACTTGTCCCGAAGGACCCCTTCTCTGAGCAACCCCACCCCACTGTGTCTCCCATAGCTCTCCTGAGCTCCAGATCTAAACTTCCAGTTGTCCGGTGGACCTCTCTACCTGCGTATCTCAAAAGGAGCTTCGGTGAAATTATCTCAAACTGCGTACTTTTCTCATTCCCCTAGTTTTTCTGATAACCTCTCCCCATTTATGTCAGCCAGAACCCCAGGGCCACCTTTTGTGTCCCTCAGCCCGCACAGTCGCAGAAGCCTGCTGTTGCTCATGTCTGTCCCCACTACCCTATCTCGGTCCCCCCGCCCCGCCACCGTCCTGCCTGAACTGCCGCAGATGACCTCAGTCCCTGCCAACCTCTCCTTCCTGCCAGAGAAAATGGTCTTTCTAAGACGTCTCGCTGAGGTGGCTCTTCATTTTCTTAAGGATGACAAAATCTAACCTCCTTAATATGACATGCATTTCCTTTCAGGATCTGACCCCTTCGAGTTTCTTATCTCTTCCCCCTCCCTGGCTGGCACCACGATTTCCCCCACACTTACCCACTAGCAGCCCCGTGACTACATCCAGCGGCAGCTCACTGTGGCCTTGGCACTGCTTCCCCTGCTCCGTCTCTTCCTGGAAGGCACAGCCCCTCTTGTCTGCCTGGAAAACTCAGACTTATCCTTCCAATGGCTTCTCCTTTGGGAGGTGCCTGCTCCCCAGCCAGAGTTAAGCGCTTCCTCTCCTTGTGGTTACAGGGCACCCTCTAACATGGCACTTCAATGTAAAATTTAACTGTAAAATTATTGATCTCTCTGCCCTCTGTCTTGCCTTCGCCATCTCAGCATCTAGCACAAGTTCTGGTACCGCTTATGTACTTAACAAATGCTGGTCAAAGTGAGAGAATGGATGACGGAATGAGAGAAAAGTTCCAGCCATGCTCCGTCATTGTGCCCACCCTGCAGGAAGGGTCTGCTTCCTGCGCTGGACAGAGCCCGACTTCCGAGTAAACCACCCTCCACGAACCAGCTGCAGCTTTGGAGGTGCCGATTCTGCTAAGCTGGATAATAACTGAGATAGCAACAGTGTTTAGAACCCAAATGGAATCTAGTGATTCTTTAACCAAACTTCTCATTTTAGGGACAAGGCACAAAGGACCAGGCAGCATGGCCAAGTTCATATGATTGGATAATAAAAAAGTTGCTTGAACACAGATCTGACCTCAAGTTCACTGGTCTTTCCCATACAAACCTTCTTGCTACAAATGGGTGGGCTAGTTCTTTTATTTAAACAGCATTTTTTTCTAGCTACAAAATAAGTGTGCGTTATAGAAAATTATAAATTGATTGTATAGGCTCACTGGAAGAAATACGGAGAGAAAAACAAAGAGAAGAAAATAGGAACCACATGTGGGCTCTCCATCAGCGTTCCTTCAGTTTGGCTTTTCGGATTGTAAGGATCAAAGACCCCCTGGAGGTGTCTCAAGCCCAGGACCTTTGTGATGGGGACACAGGTGGAGTAACAGGGACTCTCATGGGAATCCTAGAACAGGAAGCTGTCTCGAGCTGGTCCTTCACAAGGCTGGTGGGGGTAGTGGCTTCGGATTCAAAAGATATCCAGGGATCCAAGAACCTATCGCTCCAAATCTCTACTCTGGAGTCCCACTGTTCACGCAGCCCAGCACATGCCACATGTCTGCTTCTTCCCGTCCTGCCGGCATTCCCTGAACCCTTCTCAAATGTCCTAGTTTAAACACAGAGGGAGAGACTCTCACTGGGCCAGTTCATCTTTCAATAGCCCTGGAGTTGTTGGACATCTTTCATACCTCACCCAATCAGCTGTGGGCAAGAAGTTCAAGGGCACTTGGCCAGCCTCTTGTAGGAAAGGAGAAGGCAGCACCGGCCTAGATGATAACAATAATATTAACAGCTAACATGCACGCAGCACCTACTATGTGCCTTGTCCTGCTCTAAATACGGGACACACATTACGACATTTACTTTTCACTCTATGAGGTAGGGACTGTGGTGATCACTACCTCACAGTCGGGGAAACTAAATATCGTGAGCCCTGCAGCTGTATCTACCCCCTACTGCCCAAGGGAAAGAAGGTGGTGCTCTGGCCACGCTTCCGCCTCCCGTCCTTCTCTCCCACGCAGCCCCTTCCCGCAGAGGCCCAGCGTTCTGATTCTGGTTGCCCAAAGAACTTCATTTAAACGCCCCATGCTCCAAAATCACCCCTACTCCCCTCCCTTCTCCTGACCCCAGAGAAGCCTGGTTTGGGTTTGTGGTGTTTAGGGCCTGCCATTAATGGTGGGGTCTTTCCTCTGGGATAGACCCTATGTTCTTTTGGACAAAATGAAATAAAATTTCAGGCCTTCAAGAGTAAGAAAGTCTTAAAGTAGTTTCATAAGCTCTGTAATTTTTTTTTTTTTTTGAGACAGAGTCTCATTCTGTCACCCTGGGTGGAGTGCCATGGTGTCAGCCTAGCTCACAGCAACCTCCACCTCTTGGGCCCAGGGGATTCTCCTGCCTCAGTTTCCCAAGTTGCTGGGACTGCAGGCGTGCACCACAACATCCGGCTAATTTTTCTATTTGTAGTAGAGACAGGGTCTCACTGTTGCTCAGGCTGATCTCCAACTCCCGAGCTCAAGCAGTCCTCCTGCCTGGGCTTCCCTGAGTGCTAGGATTACATGCATGAGGCACAGTGCCCAGCTGAGCCCAGCTGAGCTCTGCAGTGTTGATTCCTACATGCAGTGTCCAAACAACATCTAGAGTTTATTGAGATGCTCCCAGCCTTCTGCCTAACTGGGCACTCAATCCCCCAATAATTCTGAATCCTGACTATGGCAGTCTTCCTCTGATGACCAGGAAGGGAAGACCCACAGCCTGGCCTATAGCCTCCACCTGAGCCCCTGAAGAAGGTAACTGATTTGCCTTTTTGTTCCTTTCTCAGAACCAAATTATGGACAAAACGAAACGAGATTACAAACTTCTTTTGCCCTATTCAGCAACCAGAGAGATGAGTTTTCCCCTAATCTCTGTATTTCAAAAAGATCCAGCAAGCAAGACCTTTAAATCAAGGAAGTTTAGGCAAAGGACTAGCAGGTGTTAACTGTCTCTACGTACAAATACAAAAGGGGGCAGTGCTTGGGCATGGTGGTCTCAAAATTCTATTGCCTCTGTTTCCCTAAGCTGAGGACACTCACCTGGAAGAGCCAGCAATCTCGGGCACCTTTGGGGACTCTCCTGAGCAGCCTCTGTAACACTGTTGCAAAGTTAACAGTAATTGGGATTGTTATTTAGACAACCTGTCACTTATATCTAATTACCATGTACTATCATAAAAATTACCATGAAATACATGTCAGATTCACTTTTCTGTAGACTTTATTGAATTATAATACTGTCCTTACCTTCTGTGGATTTTTTCTAAATAGTTTACTGCTCTCTTGTTATGTTACTTGTTCAGAACTGAAAGAATTTAAGAAATTAGTGGCTGATATGGAGGCCCCTTTCTTTTTTTGTTTTTCTTTCTTTTTTCCTTAAAGCAACGTGGGAAGGGCTCAGCTTGACATCTTCCTTCTTGGTCAAGTAGGCAGAGATTCTGTCCCCACACCCCCAAAGTCCTTTTTGCCTTCTGGAGCCACCTCTGAGAAGGTGGCTGTTTAGTTTGCTCAAGGGGACATGCACGTGGGCTGCGGTGGGCCCCAGTCGCTTTACCCAGACCCCTGATGGGACCCTGTCTCCGGTGGGGTCTGTGCAGCATTCTGAACACAGCCATGATCTTGGGGGAGCCCAGGATGCTCCCAGGTCACACTTGCCCCGCTGGGCCTTTGAAAAAGCAGGGCTTTGAACAAGCAGCCACCAGGTCGGAACTGGGGAGCTGGCTCAGGGCTGAAGCCACCCCGCCAGGCATACCCGGCTGGGAGCCTGAGGTAAGGGGCAGTGAGCAGGACTGCGCCCTGTCAGGTGGGCTCTGGACTGGGCTGGAATCCCCTGGGCATGGCTGGGGGTCAGCTTTCCACCTAGGACCCAGTGTAAAGCCCGGGTCCACATTAGGTGCACTGTGGCTTCTTCTCACGTGAGGTCCCACCCCGTCTCTGCTGCCCTCCAAGCCCCCGGCCCGCGCTCGCACACCCCCCGGTGCATCCCCTGCACCCGCCCTGGCCGGCTTCTACGTGTTTCTTCCTGTCCTGTGCCCACCAACGTTTTCTTTTCTCTGCCCACTTCCTTTCCAGTCCCATTCGTTGCTTTCCAAGGTGACAATTACATCTTCGGATAAGTCAAATTCGTGCTAATATGTTAGGGTATAAATAAATTCCAATAACCCATTTCACGCGATTTCAATTCGGCAAATATTTATGGAGCAATACCATGTACTGAGCCCTAAAGAAAAATCAAACTTAAACAAAGTGTGGCTCTTCAAGACTTCACACAGCTAGCACAGTTTTTCCTCAAAGGAGATGTCTTTAGGTGATATGTGATGAGATTTTTAAAATTTTAATAATGGTATGTTTACATTCATGTGCACTAGGAATATAACAAATCCATGATTTCGTGATTACTCTTGTTTAGAATGAGGCTGAAGTCGGTACGATGTAAAATAAGTGAGGCTATTTAAAGAAAAATATTCAGTAAATAACACAGAAATGGCAAAATCTGTACAGATGATGGACTCGAGGCTAATCTGTAGAGAGCAGGAATTCAGTAGGGGAGGGAGATGTAGCCCAAAGACATGTGTTCCTAATGAAGAGACAGAGAGGGGAAAATTACTTCTGACTTTGGGGACAAGGAAGGCTTCATGGAAGAGGCGGCATGAAGTTGGGCCTTGAAGGATGGAGGAAATAGAACCAATGCTGAGTAGTGAGGCTGGAAATGGATCGTGAGAAGTTAAGACTTGGATTTGGTCTTTTTGCCTCAGTGACCTGTGCAGATAATACATCGAAAGGAACTTTCCCAAAGGCAGGGATCTTCATACTGTGGCTGAGATCAGTGGGTCAGGAAATTGATTTGCAGGGATATGACTGGCATCTAAAATAACGACAGGCGACAGTTACGATTAGAGTGCATCTTCCAGGGAAGCACAAGCCGCGAGAAACTTTGGTTTTCTAAGTGAGTGTTGAGTCAGGATGTGAATGGGTCTGAAACCTGTTGCCCCTGTGGGATGTCACCTTCAGCCCCAGTGGAACCTGACCAGGAGTCCATTTCTGGTCATCTGTCACGTCAGGGCATAGAGAAGTCTCCCTGTAGGTTCTACTGCATCCTTCCCATTGCCCAGCAACGTCTTTTTCAGTCAGCTGGGATTGAGCGAGGACGTTCTGGTAACTGTCAGAGGACCGCAGAGCTTCGTGGGGCATTTTGTGGTTGAGGGTGAGTTTTTAACTGACCGCAGCCAGCTCAGCCTGGGTTTTTATTAGGCAAAATTGATATACGACAAACTGCACATATTTAATGTAGACAATTTGGACATAAGGATCACCCATGAAACCAGCACCACAATCAAGGTAACAGACATATCCAACACCTCCAAAAGTGTCCTTGTGTCCGTGTGTGTGTGTGTGTGCGTGTGTGTGTGAGAGCGTGTGTAGCAGGAGCACCGAACACGAGATCTACCCTATTAAATGTTCAAGTGCGTGACACAGTATTGCTGACTACAGGCGAGAGGCTGTGCAGATCACTAGAACTAATTCATCTTGCATAACTGAATCTTTATGGAAGGTCCTAAAAAAATTAAAAATAGAGCTACCATACACGATCCAGCAACCCCACTTCTCAGTGTATACCCAGAAGAATTGAAATCAGGATTTTAAAGAGATATCTGCACACCGTGTTCATAGCAGCACTATTCACAATAGCCAAGATATGGAAATAACTCACCTGGTTTTGATCCTTTGCTAATCGGGTTAGCCAGCCGGGGGACTGCAGTTACCCAGGCCACATTGCTTGTGGCCGAACTGGGTTTGGCAGGGTGCCTCTGAGGCCTGAGGCTCCTGGTTGCCATCATGCAGCAGTGGTGGGATCTGAAGCTTCCGGCGCGAGGCACGTGTGGGCTGGTGCAGGGCCCAGGCTGTGCGGGAGGACGTCGGATGAAGCGACTTCAAAGTAAAAGGGACGGCCTCAGTGGCACGTATTTAAATCCACTGCAGGGAAATAGGCACGCAGCAGCTATTTTTAATTTGTGTTAGAACACACGAGAGCCAAGGTTGCTCACTGGGTAGAATACTGGCTGTGGATGTAGGAGATGAAGATGTTCTCAGCTCCACCACTCACTTCTCTGCCAACAACCGTGGGACAGAGCCCAGGGACGACAGTAGGTGGCACGACTGGCCCATTTGTGAGCTGGTATGAGGTTTATCATCAATGTCTCCAAACTCCTGTGATCTCTGTGGACCCCAAACTTGTTCCCCCACTGCCCTAGGTCAGCTCCTTCATATAGTCCTCCTCCCTCTCTCAAGGTCTGCTCCCAGGAAAAGTTCTAGAAGTTTCTCAATCTGGTGTAAAAGACTGATAATAGCTCACATTTACCTGTGCAGACATTTTTGTATTTCAGCAAGGCTGAATTCTTCAGTGCCAAGGAGTTATGCTCCAGCTGGACTGTCTGGGGAGAGCACCTGAAGGGGAGGGGCCTTTCCTGACACAGCAACGCGCCACGCGCAGTAGCTCGTTATTCCACCTGTACAGGCAGGCAGCGTTGGTTGACGCTGCTTAGAATTAGATTTTTAAAGCTGGAAAGAACCTGGTCAAATGTCCTTCCCTTAGCAATAAAGAAACATACCTGGAGGCCTGATGTCGCTTCAGTTCAGTTCAACAGGTATTTCGTGAGCACCTGCTGTGTGCCAGACTTCAGAGGAGCAACGAGTAACACGACATGGCAGCTGCCCTGCGTCTCCCCACCTGCACACGGTCACCTGCACAGACAGAGGTCGGCATTCTCGCTTCTGTGGGCGGCCCATCACCGAGAGTGGGCAGACAGGCCACCAGTGTGGGCAATGTTGGAAATGATTCCGTAATTTGACAGAACTGTGAAAGTGATTCATAAAGCACTCCCTGAAGGATACAGTCATTGTCATGTCCCTGAAATCTTGGAAGATAAAGTTACATCCAGGGGGCAGGGAATTGGGACACAAACCCAGGACATTTGTAGCTGTAAGCTTCTCTTGATTCAGTCGAATTCAACAAACGTTTGTTCAGTGCCTATTTGTGCCCATTGCTGAGAAGGGTACCGAGAGTACAAGGATGAATGAGACCCAACTGCTAACATTAGAAAGTCTTGCAGCGAAGCATGCCGTGCTTTTCAAACTGCAGGTCTCAGCCCACAAGCAAGTCATGAAATCGGTTTAGTGGATGATAAGCACAACTTAGGAGGAGTGAAAAAGGAAGAATAGGGTAGAATAGAAAATAAGCGCACATTACACATGCTAAAGGACAATAGCGTTCACAAAATGTGTGTGTATATATAACCTATCGCATGCATGGATATATAAATCTAACAGACTCTTACTGAGCGCTGCGATATAAAAGAAAATTTGCAAATCATGACTTACAGTACATACCATTGGAAGGGGTGATGTTTCAGGCTTAGGTGGCTGCGGTAGAACCAACCAGTGTGTAGGATAAAGACAGCAGTGCCGAATAACAAATAACCGGGAAACCTCAGCAGAAGACAGCAGTATTCACAGGCAGGTTTCTTGGGTGCCTGCAAGTCAGCTGGAGAGCACTGCTCGCTGAGTTGGTGGCTCACGTGTCTAAAACTCCAGGCTGCCGGCTTGATCCGAGGAGAGCTTGGCTGGGGCGACCAGGGCAGCTCGGCCACACTGTGTGTCTCCCCTCTCCTAGCAGACCAGCCTAGGCACGTTCTCGTGGCAGTGGCACGAGTGAGGGGACACGCCCGATTAAGCCTCTCTTTGCGTCACGTTTTCTGATTTTCCATTGACCAAAGTCACACGGCCAAGCCCAGAGTCAGGGTTGGGGAGCATTGTTAATTACATGGCAAAGAGTGCGGCCACTCTTACAGTTCACCGCAACAATGAGCAACGAAACTGGATTTGCTTTGATTGATCCTGTCCCCAGGCTTCTGGCCTTCCCTGCTCTGATCTTGGTTTCCACATCTGGTGCTTTGACTTCCAGAGGGTACAGCTAAAGCCTTTGTCCCCTTTGCAGCCTAACAGGTAGCGAAGTTACAGGTGGTGAGCGGGGAGGTACCCTCAGGGGACAGCCTTGCAGGGGGATATAGGACATGACTGTAGGGAGCTGGCCTCTCCTGGCAGGGCAGGGCTGGGGTGCAGAGCAGTCAGGAGAGAGGGTGTGAGGGGCCTGCAGGAGGGCCCTGGCAACGACTGGGAACACCCCTGTTCTTCCCAGTTCTGTCCTCCGTTCGAGGGGGAGTCTCAATCAAATTGCTACAGAAAGAGGATGAGTTAGTCCCATTTCTCACGTGGAAAGAAACAAGGCTTCCATTCTTGCTACTAATCTGTGATGTGACCTTAGGCAAGTCACTTATCTTCTCTGGGCCTCAGTTTCCCCCACCTCAAAGAAAGGGGGATGACTCTGTGGGTTGGAAGGCCCCTTCCAGCTCAGGTCCTCTCTGACCCTTTCCCCACTGCCTTGCTGATGGTACAGACACGTTGCCTGAAGCCCCGCCCCACCCTCCAGGGCTCAGCACAGGCAGAGCTAAACCACAGGGGCACTTCCCGCCCAGTGAGAGTGTCGCCTCAGATTCCTTCTCCACATCCTCCTCCACCAGCGCAGCATCCAGTGCGCATGTGCAAGATGAGCCCTGCCATACTTATTTGGTAAGGCTGGAGAAAACACCTCTCTTTCTCTCTCTCTCTCTCTCTCTCTCTCTCTTTTTAAGCCAGTAAGAGGCCATGGAATGTACCCACGCAGCTGGAAAAGCAGCAATGTATTTATTTTAGAATAATTTAGAGAAGCAAGCTGGGAGACGCTTTGGCTGTTCCTTGTAACAAATTTGGATCCTCTTAAAAGTTTACATCAGCTGTGAACTATCCTCATGGTGGGAAGTCTTTAATACTCACTGGAGGAAGGGGAAGGATGTGACTCTTCAAAGGTCACCGTGACTTTTAACTATTTTAAAAGAATAACAAAGGAAGAATACCTTAAAGTAAAGGAATTTGAGGTTCACTTTTAGGAGACCAGCAATTTGGGTTGGAACAGTCCACTCTGATTTTCAGACTGTCTGGATGAGAAGAGACACAGGTGATGGTGGAATTAGAGGCGTGCAGGTCCACACCCTCTGCCTCTGCTCATCCATCTGCGTTCTCCTTGAAGCTGGCATGGGAGCCAGCCCAGGACCTCAGGCAGAGGCCAGAGAGCAAGAAGAAGAGCTGGGCTTGAGTGACCTGTGAACAGTGCAGATCGCCTGTGCTGGGACCCTAGTTCCAGCACATACCAGTTGTGGGAAGCCCAGCAAGTCCACCAACCTCTCTGTGCCTCAGTTTCCTGATCCATGAAATGGGGACAATAACTATATCTCCCTTGCAGAGTTGTAAAAATTCATAGATACGTGCATGTAAAATACTCAGTGCCTGGCAAATATTAAGCTTAATAAAAGCTGTAACGTGGCTAAAAAGACAACCTTCTTGTAAGCCTCAGCTTGTGGTGGGTTCGAAAGTTCCTGGCACAATCGCTCCATCCTTTTTTGCTCCCTTTCCCTTGGCTAAGCAATACCTGGTCTCCATTTTGACACAGATGCTTCCACAGTCTAAGTTCACTCCCTATCGCCTCCCCCATTTCCTCTTCCTCCTGACAATCTGCTGGGGAATCCTCTCAATTTCAGCCTGGAGAACTCCCACACCTTCTGGAGTTAGTTTGTCTTTTAGAATCTTAAGATCACTGGGTCGTATCTGTCTGTTTTCCGAAGCTGTAGAGACAGCCACTCAAGAAACAGATTTTCAAAGGGGTACTTTATTCTATGAATTAGTCAATTCCCTCGTCGTAGACGTGAAATTATCCCTAAACCACCCTGACAGAGGAGACTCTTACAGAGAGAAGCAAAGAGACGCTGGGTTGTAACAATAAGAGAGCTCATTTGCAATGCAAATGAGCAACCAGCAGGCAAATGAACCCTTATGGGAAAACCACTCTAATCATAAAAACCGCTTGCTTTGGGGAAACTGCAGTGTAAGGACAAGCAAAATCATAGTTTCGTGAATCCCCTCTAATACAGGATATTAGGGAATTATCCAGGTAGTTTTCTATGAAATCGCATTTGAACGAATCGAAATGCATTGCTGGCCAGTAAATAATACCTTTAAAAATTGAATCCACAATTGTGGACTGAATTATTTATGGTTGTCACTACAGCTATGATAGTTTGGATATGAAATAGGCTTTTCCCTCTGTTTTTATTTGTAGGAAAACAAGTCATTCAAGCTTTTTAGTGATACAATGTGACTTGCTGTCGATGGCAGTTACGAATTTTCAAGCCCTGCCAAGCACAGGAGTACCCAGAAGGGACATATGTTTTCTCTGCTTTGTGTTCCAAATTTGCCTTAAAAACATGCAATTATGTGAAGGCCTGATTTATATTTTCAAGGAAAAGCACAATAATGGCCCTGTTTTGTAGCTGTGTTTCTCCAAAACCTATTTATATTGCTGCCTTTAAAAAAGAAGTTGGCTAATGATCATTGGATTTTCACTTTCCGTGGTGACATATGAAGATTTGATGAGGTCTGTGAGATTTAAGAACTGTTTTCTTAAGAGCAATGGAAATTTAGTTAACATAGTTTTGTGCTGTGAGCCTGACAATCTTCTGTAGTTACCTTTCATCCATTTCCTTATTTTCCTGGTGGGTGGGAAAAGACAGGCGGAAGTCTTAGTATACGTAGCCAAGAAGCAAGGATGGATGGGAGAATGACCCAGAGGACAAAGAGTGGCTGGCTCTGGAGACTGTGGGTGAGCCATGCTTATATGTGGGAGTTAGGGTGGGCTGGGATATTTGTTGGAGATGGAGAGATGTTTGTCGGGGATGGCTCTGGGGAGAAGAAGTTGTAAAGGGAGAAAGTGAGGCTTTTTGGTCTCATTTTATGCTTAAATGACAATTACTGTAAAGCCCTTTATAAATTATATAATCGTGCTCCCCTTAGATTTCATACCTTTCATCACTATTATTAATGATGGCTTTCCCTCCACTCTCCTGGCAGCATTTCCGGTCAATTTATTGAGAGAAGATGAGTTAGTCTCTCTCTGGATTGGGGAGCCCCCTCCTGGGAGGCAGGCCAGTTTTCCTTTTTTTCTTTTTTTCTGTTGTTTGTTCTTTTTCAGTAATGGAAGTAGAATTGAAAGGCCGGTTCCCCATAATGAGGTAGTTAGTGGAGAAGTAATTACTGCAGTATAAAATTTCAGGAAATATTAAAGCTAAGAGAAAAAGATACTCAGGTGCAGTGGAAAGATGGAAGTTTGCAGTAGGGATAACATATTTGATATATGCAGTATGTTTTGATTGCTTTGTACAAGTCTATAAAATATGTTTTATTTAACTTATGGACTAATAAAGTATTTATATTGCATATTTAGAATCATAAAGGCTTAGGAAAATATTTAACACTATGTGAAAATTTGAGATAATAGCATGTCTTCCTTATAATTTTCCAATCTTAAGGGACATGATTTTCAAATCCTTAAAAAATTGTTTCACCTCCTGGAATTCACATCTAGGGTTCAGGATGAGACATCACATGCATGCTCTTAGAGGCATGATCTACTTGCTAAAGCTCAGACTCAAGTACATTTTTCTCACATGTGTTTGATGTGAGCCTGGGAAATTCTCATCTGCTTTTTTGGATTCCAGAGAAGATTTGATCAAAGGACAATTTGAATTCACTCAGTGGCAATGTCTTTTGTCTGATAAGGGAAATGGCCCTCAGTTTGATGGAATATCTTTTGCATGTATTTAAATACTATTGAGATCTTTCTCTCAGACAGGCTTTTGAATATTACCTCCTAGGTTCAGGTCTTGCCAGAAGAGCCCTATGGGGAAATTTTAAGTAGAACCTTCAGTCTGAGTGTTTCTCCATTCTAGAGTTGGGTTTTCCATTTTGTTCCTCCATGAAGCAAATTAAAAAGCAACTGTGAAGTCATTCAAGACAGAATTTGAAAGGTGCTTCAATTTTACAAGATCGTGGAATGGTCGGTCTCCTAATAGCTACGGTGTCAGTGTGAGTTTTAGGGGAAGGCTGGTATGCAGAGATTTCGGAAGACAATCCTATTGGGGAAAAAGCCAATTTCCACCTTTGCTGTCTTCCTCAGGCCTCATGAGACGGTGCAACAACATCAGAGCTTGACTTGGCTATACCCACTGGTGATGGTTTATTCATTCTAGGCCAGAAGTTTGGGAATTTTCATTTATAAAAGCCGAATTGTTGAGATAGTACCTAAGAGACTAGTGGTGAGGAGGAGATGTCCTCTGATAGTCTGTTTCCTGAGTTAAGGACAAGAGACTAAAAGAGAACCAGTTTCCCTAACACCAGAGTAGCACCTGCCTCTGGCCATATCTTCAGAATATTTACCCCAGAAAAAGAGAGGACAGGTCAGTCCCCCAAGGGCCCCTCCTGGCTGAGCACAGGATGGGATGCGTGTGGCAGCAGAGGATGCTCTAACCCACTGCTGCCCTCTGTCTCTGAGGAGGGAGAGAGTCTCTGGAATTTGAGATGGCAAAATAATTGCAGATTTACTTTTCTCATTCATCCTAGTTCTCCTTTTCTCTCCCAAGTCAAAGCCGAGCTAACTCATCTCGCTCCCCTCCCGTCACCTCTGCCCCTCCTGCTCCCTTCAGCCAACCCTACCACCGAATCTGGGGTTGAGGAATCAACGGCATTGGAGTAGAGACTCGGAACAACGGGGGTTGGAATATCCTGTTACTTGCTTAGCTATCACATTGGCCTCAGAAAGAGAGAAATTACGGGTTTCCAAAAATTGTACTCTATAGGCATTACTATTAGCATTATCCATTTTTAATTTATTTTCTTTTCGTTTTGATGAGTTGGAACATCAAGTGACCCTTGAAGAGCTATAAAACTTAAATGCACTCTTTCTGGAAGGAACTGACCAGGTGAATTTTCAAAATCCTCATTTGGGTAAGCTGATTCTCTTTCTGAAGGTTGATTTTTCAGTGAAAAATTTCTATACAAAATTTCTATACAAAAATTTCTATACAATATCGAAGAAGATTAAATTATTTTTAAATTGTCACTCCTTAATGGAATTAAAAACAAATAGTGAACACATCAGAGAGAAATGAATAAAAGGGATACATGTTAGAAGTTGACAGAGTTTAGGGAAGTCTAACTAGACATTCAATTCTTTGGACACTTGCTCCCCAGACTAAACAAAATGCATCTATGTTCATAGGTCATTATTCATTTTTGCTTCTCAGAGTGTGAAAAGAGAGGAAGATAGCTGCTGGATCTGGAAATTTCCAAATGTATAATGAAACAGAGTATGAGGTCACAGAATAAAGTAAATGGGTTATAAATGTTGGATCATTGAAACCACAGTTAAAGCTTTAACCATATAAACCAATTAGGCTTAATGATCTATCTATAAGGTCACTCTCAACTCTAAACTCTGATTTACTGAACAATTTATGTGGGAAAATATTTTTAAATTACTTAGTACATGAGACCAATAAGACATTTAGAGACTTTTCTTGAAAAGGAGAAAAAGACTCTTTTTAGATCACTGGTTATTTGTATATGTGTTTTTTTCCCAAAGAGTTTGGGCAGCCCCCACCCCCCGCCCCCTACCAATCTGCTGGAATTAAATATTTTAAACATTCTCTTTGCCATCTTGGTTAGCCCAGTTGTTAACCCAGAATATGAAATCTTAATAGATAAGGTTGTACTCATATCACAAAATACGCGTTACAAAGGATCAAGCTGTCTAAGCTCTATTTGTTAAGGTTTCATGATTATGTCTTGAATTACAGAAAAAACAGTATTCAAGGTAAAGCTCTGTGAGCTTGTCCCTGGAGTATGAACAAAAACACAACCTTGCCAAACGTTAGGCTGGCGAAGTCCCCCGCTGCCCTTCCAAGTGCACGCGCCCGGGTCTGATGGCTGCGGTGAAAGTTTGGGCATCTTTAGAGCTTCACCTGCTGCGGGAAGAGAGCGTTAAATAACACCTATTTTTAAAAAGTCTCCCCACCTGTCTTAGTCTATTCAGGCTGTCATAACAAAACACCTTCGACTGGGTGGCTTATAAACAACAGAAATTTATCTCTCACGGTCCTGGAGGCCGGAGGTACAGGCGTGTCTGATGAGGGCCTGCTTCCTGCTCCCGGACGGTGTCTTCTCCCCGTGTCCTTGCACGGCGGAAGGGACGAGGCTCTCTCTCGGCCTCTTCTGTGAAGGAACTAATCTCGCTCACGACCTAACAACCTCCCAATAACCGTCACAACGGGGAGTAGGATTCCAACATATGAACTCGTGGGGACACACTCAGACCACACCACCGTCATTTGCGTAAAACCAAACAAAGAACTTCTGTTGGGAAAAGAGAAGAGTGTTTCAAATGGACAAATTATTAGGTGTTTTAACAATGTCCCAGATCTTTTAAACAAAAGCAGTCTAATTACCTATATGGCCTATATTTTTAGAATGCCTGCCTGGTCATCTACTCATTCCCTTATTCCTCCTTCCCTTTCCTCCCTCCCGTCTCCCTCCCTCCTGTCTCCCTCCCTCCCTTTCTCCTTCCTTCAGTAAATATTTCCTGGGCCAGCTTTGTCTTAGCTCCTGTGGTGCAAAGTAGGCAAAGACATGGTCCCTGCCCTGGAAGAGATCAGAGATGCCACTGAATTGACCACCTGTGGGAGCACTTACCGCAGATCAGGGAGTCAGAAGAGCCTCCTGCAGGGTGATCCTGCGGCTGAGTTTTGAAGGATGAAAGGAATCGCTCCATAAAGGAGGGAGAGAGAGGTGAGGCCTTCCAGGCAGAAGGAACGGTATTTGCAGAAGCTCAGAGGCAGGACACGGAGCTGCCAGTTCCACACGTCCAGGGGAATGTGTGCAAGGAGAGGCGGTGAAGGACCAGGACAGACATCACGGTACCTGGAGTCATTTGTACTAAGCAAAATTTTACTCAGTATATCACTAAGGAGCCATGAAACCATTTCTTTCTTCATTTAGTTATCAAACATTTATTGATTTCTGACTGTGTGCCTACACTGCCTTAGGATCTCTATATATTTTATTTCATCAGTCTCCAGAATATCAGAATAGCCCTGCTAAGAAGGCATTCTTCTTCCTATTTTGTAGCTGAAAAGACAGTGGTGTAGAGAATCTGAGTAACTTGCCTGAAACCTCTCAACCACTAAGGAACAGATTTGGGATTCAAACTCATATCTGCCTCAAAAGTTCATTATATCACTTAGGATTAGGTTTAACTGCAGGTGACAGAAAACCCTCAACTTCCAAGCCTAAGTGAAATAGAAGCTTTTTCCTCTCTCATGTACAAACTCAGAGGTAAGTGTCTTCATGAAATTGTCAGGGACCAGACTCCTTCTACTCTGCTGTTCTGCCATTCTCTGCATATGGAGCCTCCTCATGGCCCAGGATGGCTGCTCAGGCTCCAGCCAACATGTTCTCATTCCAGCCAGCAGGAAGGGGGATGTGGCAAGGAAAGATTCACCTCTTCCCTTTAAAGACTACTCCCAGAAGCTGCCCATGACACTTGTGTTTCCAACATTTTAGTCAGAATTTAATTATATGTCATATCTAGCTGCAAAGGAAGCAGGCAAAAGTGGTCTTTATTCTGGCAAAGCATGGATAAAAGTTAAAAGTTGGGTATTCTTTTAGTAAGGAAGAATGTCTAAGGGGAACAACTAACAGCTCATGTACTTTGCACTATTCTAGGATTTCTTACTCTGGTACCTGCTAAGAACCAGGAAGCATGTCCTTTGCTCTTTCTGTACAATACTGACTTAGTAAAAATTCAATTCCAAAAATGGGAGGGGAGGCTCAGAATACATTCAAGAAGGGCATAATGTACAGGATGAAAATTTCAGACACAGGTGGCATCTAGAGGAATGGTGGACTCAGCCTAGAAGCATGCCAAGCCCTGTGGCCCCCTTGGAAAGCTAAGAAGGTATCCTAACTTTCCTAGAAATGTTGTACTTACATGCTCCTCCTTTTAATCTGATGGCGGTCTGCAGTTACCTGTGGCGTAGAATTCATCATTTTACATTACATCCTCGGTTTGTTTGTCTGTGACCTTACTAGACAGTGAATGTCACAAGAACATACCTTTCAGCTCTGAAGCCTCAGCATTTGGCAGTGTTTGGCCATTGGTGCCCAATTTGTGTTTCTTCAGTGAGGGAACCACTGTGTGGAGGCAGTGTTCAATGTCCCCTAGTGTCCCCTGAATCATGCCCCTTCATGCAGAAACACATGCCCCTCATCAGCTCTGGGCTGGACGGAGGGAGCTGGGTCTGCCCAGCACAGCCACAGTGCTGCAGGGCCCGGGAGAGCCCAGCTGATGGCCCTCACCTGCTGCTACCTTGTCCAGAGCTGCAGGATGCCCAGGGTTACCCACGGCTCTCCCTGGCTATGCCTCATGGTCACAGGAGTGGCCTTGGGGGCCAGCCTGCACCCCGTGTGTGAGTGGGCTCATCCTGAGCTTTTCTGTTTTCTGTTCCATCTCTGACCCTAGGCTCCTGTTGACACCATACCTCTGGGTGTTTTGGTTTGTTTGGACATTTATTCCATTTATTTATTTATTTATTTCCTGGTCAAGGGAAGCCATGGGAGTGCATCCTTGTCCTTTGAACTTGCTTTGTTCTTTGTCTCAAAGCGGGGCCCCAAAACACAGTCCAGTCTTTTGGCTGGAACTGACCCGAGCCGAGTGAGACTTCCCAGGGCACAAGCACTGAGGAACACACAGCTCCTCCTCCTACTTAGGGCTTGATTTCAAACATACAAGTTCTAGGAGCCCAGGTCTCTCGCTGGGGAAGCATTTTGGTGTCAGTGTGCTGAATTCTGATTAACAGTCCTATTGATGTTTTGGAGCAAACATTCCAGAGAGTATTAAGCATTTTGAATGTGAAATTCATAAGTTGGAAAAATGAAGATTCCCCTCTCCTTCATCCCTTGTTCCAGCAGTCTAGTGAAGTCTATGAACAGATTTATTTTTTCCTCTCTAGAGTATTGAGTAAATAGAACAACTTTCCATGAAAGTGTGGAGTAGTGAGCAGAATTCAGTGGGTAAGGTGGGCTGCTTTTTGAGAATCAGATTAGAAGTTCGTAAGAAACGTGCACTACATCTTCAGTTCTGAGCCTGTTCCTTTCTGAAGGACTCTTTGTCCCTTAGTACCTTTGCCAATTTGAGGTTGAACGAAGGGGACATGCTAGGTCATAATTTTCAAATTTTTGTAATATCAGGCTATATTTGGAGTAGATAAAACAGGAATTTCAGTAGCTAATCCAGCTCCAAGAAGGGTATTCTAAAGCCAAGGATTGAAGGACACATCAACACTTTACCCAAAAGCAAAAGAGAAACACCAGTGAGCAAGAAATCCCATGGGCAGATGACACCTGGTGACAATCAAATCAGTGAACACATGTAAAGTGTTTAGAACAGGGACTGTGACAGAATAAATTCTCAGCAAATGTTATTGTCATTATTATGAATATCTCCCAATTCGGGTCGTATGATAATGAGAGGCTGAGACATCTGCTTTCAATATTCTCGGCCGTCACGTCTGTCCGTGCTCTTCCATTGCTCCAGCAGGGATTAAGCTCTAAAACGACGAGTTGAGCATTCAGACACCTCTATCCAGACCTTTGGCCAGATTTGGCCCAACCAAATCAAACACAGGTGGTCTCATTGTCGTCAGATTTGAAGAGGAACATTCGGGATTCCAGGGATGAGAGGGAAAGTTTCTAGTGCAGCAGAACTTTGGGGGAAGAGGAGAGATTTCCCAGGCCTGAAATATCCCCCTACTCCTACCCTCCGACTGCAGAGTGCGTTTCTGTAGGCATGCTGCTAAGATTTTAAATGCGGCTTGTAACCTGGCAGGCAGGAACCGTGGAGTCAGACCAATGGGGACTCATCTCTGGCCAGCCACTTGTTAGTGGTTTGATTGCAGGCAAGTTATTTAGCCTCTGTAAGCTTGAGTTTCCCAATTTGTAAAACTGGGTGAGCAATAGAACCCATCTCCCTCAGTTATCTCGAGAATTGAGATGAAGGTCTACGTTGCATGGAACGTGGTATACTCTCAATCGTCACCGTCACCATCTTTAGCAGAAAACACTGAAGACACTGGCAGGAGAAGTAAGCCCAGCAGCTGGGTAACAGACTTCCGGGCCCAGCTGAATAGGCACACCCATGTTTTGGGCAGCCAAGTTCATGTGTTAATAATTATGTCATGTTGAAATAAGGAGTTATCCATTCTCTGATGGTAAAGAGAATTTTCGAAAGGCAGAAAGACAGTGGGTGTTTAATGAATTGCCCTTTGTCCTCCAGGCTGGCTTCTGCACATATCTGCAGCTAGAATGTCTGGAGAGAGCCAATGCTTTGGCCCGACAGAAAGAGGCTTCCTTCCTGCTGCCTGCTGTGCTGCAGAGACTGTCGTATGGGTGTCCCGTGCTGCGCGTTCTCTGTATGCCTGACGACACCTTAATCATGATCAGAGAAGCTGGAGCTATTTATTTCTGGTCCCTGCAGCTGAAGTTGAAAAGAAGAAAGCGGGTTTTTGTATGTGATTTTCATTTGATAAGGATGCTGAGTGCTACAGTTTGATTTTATTTGCTATTTTAAACTGCTCCTTAAGTGGCGTGATTACATAAATTGTGTCCTTGAATATAATATATTCATGTTGCATTTTGCTAGTCTATGGAATGCAAATAAAATATGATCTCTCTATGTAGGACAAGATAAAGCTTCATTTTGCTTCTAAAATCAGGTGGAGTGATGAATTACATGTGATTCCATCATGTAATTTATGATGTCTTAATGAATGACAAATGGAAACAAATTTTCCCTTTTCTCTCCACTAAATGGTTATATCAGTTCAGGCAGCTATGCCAGGGTTTCTCTTCAGAGAACTTACTGAATCACAGAATCTGAAATTCAGAAGACAAAAGGCATTTGGGTGTCTTCAAAACAGTATTGCATTAAAAAAAAAAAAAAACATTTGGGAAGCACACTTAGAAAAAACAATGCCTAACCCATTCCAGGATGTGTTCTGTCTCTAAAGCCATTTTTTTATTTTTTAATTAAACAGACATTTGAGCCCCTGTGTCCAAAATAGTCCAGGCTCTGTGCTGGGTGCTGAGGATCCAGAAACCCAGTCTCTGCCCTCAGGAAACTGCAATCTACTCTAGAAGTCACAGCTGTCTGAACCCCTCGGGCTGCAGAATAGCCCTCCCTCGAGACAGGGAATAAAGTTAGCTCTCCAAATCTATGAAAAAAGTTCTTTCTACTAGAAGGAGAAAATAAACTAAGGAAAACTTTATGATGTTAAGCATGCACATTATCAGCAAGAATGGCTTGAGACAACTGAAACTGTGCTCAAAAGGCATATGCGTGTTCATTCCCACCTTTCAACCCTTCAGGACAAATCCACAGCCAGAAGCCCAGGTGTCATCAGCATGCCACCCTACGGGAACTGATCACTGGGACCAAGTGTCAGCAGCTCTTCAACCCAGGAGAGAACAATCATTGTGTTGGGGACTCCATTTCCAGGTGTGAGTTCACACAAACGCAGCCAGGTCTGTGTTGTGAGGATAAAGTCATGAGACTCATTCTGAAAATGCTAGAACTCGTCTATGGGTAAAAGCTGCCGAGCAAAGTTATTTTGCTTCGTTTGGCCTTTTGCAGTGATGTTGTCTTTGCCTCCAGCACAGACGAGGCTCTCCTTCGGGGAATACTTCCAGAGCCAAGGTATGAGCCATATGAGAAAAACATCAGCCTTGGTACTTTTTAGTACACCTTATTTTAAATTCAAAACAGTATTCCTATTTTATTACCCACCAAAATTCAGTCTCAAGCACTCTGGACTGCTTCGAAAAATAAAATCCGCAGTAAAAACATGATTATACTCACTGCTGAAGCGGAAGAGCGGGTCTCAGGCTGGGAAGGGAGGCCCTGAAGGTTTTGATTAGTGGCAACATCATGGAAATGAACATGCAGAGTCCTCGGCGATGCTTGGTTGACCTCAGTCATGGGCCAGGGCAAAGTGGGTGCAGCTTGGTGGGAAGGAAGTTTGGAAAACTTCAAATCAAGGTTGAAGCAAAAACAATTTCAACACAAAGAGGCGAACCGTGATCCCGGTGAGTCTAGGCCTAGGAATTAGGCTGTTTAGGATTGGACTCTGGGGGCGTGGCTATAGGATGGGGTGGGGCTTGTGGCATCCTCTCAGCCCCGCCCACTGGAACGCCCCCAGATTCCTTGGAAGCTCAGCCCCTTGCAAGGGTTTTTTCCTCTCCACCTCATGTCTTCTGGAAGTCGCAGATTCTCTAGGCTTTAATCACTTTAATGAACGATTAATCCAACCTCGGCCCATCCAGGCTATTAAATATAATTAATTTTAATGTTATGTTTAATAAATTATATATCAGTTAATATAATATTTAAATAATTAATGTGTTTATTAATATACAAATATTATTTATATAATAAATATTAACTATTTTAAAAGCAACAAATTTGGATTTATACATTCAGTCCAGTTTGATTTTTAAGAGTATACTCGACTTTATTATGTGTTTTACCCACATGGAAGTTCCGAGATTGAAACAGCAGCTTAGTAGAGACTCTCTGAGCTGACAATAGGAAGTTGAGACAAGGCATGTGCCACTCAGGGGCAGGGAATCGCTTCTGAACTGCATGACAGGTGAAAAGGAAATGAGGAAAAAAGCACTTAACACCGAGGCAAAGGCCGTAGGATTGAGATGACCCATGTGTGTTCCACGTGAACAAGTCAGAGCAGGAAGTTGTTTTTCTCTCACCCACAAAATCGTCCCTCTCTGGGTCAGCTCCAAAGGAGACCTGCTAGAGCAGGAGGGAAGGTCAATGGTACAGCTTAGGAAGGGGGGAAGTAGGGACACAGCAGGTTAACCCTTTCGTGTATAGAAAAAAGCCTTCGACCCTCCCCTTGGCGGAGCTGATTATCTCCATATCATCACCATCAAACAAGAGCACATATGCGGAATACTTAGCAAGTCCCAGGTACTGGACTGAGCACTGTCTCACACATCATCTCATTTACTCCTCATCATTCTCCTATAAAACAGGAACTGTTGTGATCCCATTTTGCAGACGAGGGCACTGAGTGGTGAGCTGGGATCTGACCCCATTGCTGGAACCCAGAGCTGGGGTCATTGAAAGCCATGGCAGCCACCTGCTGGGAAAGGACCAGCCCTGTGGCCAGGTTTAGAACTGGGCCAAAGAGATGTTCCGAAAGGGAGGGAGCTGGGAAGGAACCCCAAGCTCAGCCAGAGGGTGCTTGCGAGGACAAGCATTTCACTGGCCAGCTGCCTCCGTTTTGCGTGATGCATGGAATGTAAAATATTTCTACAGAAGTGAAGTGTGCTTCACTCCAAGTGTGCTTGATTTTTGAATAGAAATCGTGAAATCCAGCGGTATAAACTCTCTAACTTGGAGCCTTCCTGGCAGCTCGGCAGACCGGAAGCTGTGCCTCCGAAGCTGCTAGACAGGGCCGCCTCCAGGGCCAGGAAGGCCAGGCTGTGGGCAGCTCTCACCTGGGCGTTGGAACCTCCCTGCCTCTCTCCGACTGTGCTCTGTCAGTGAACGTCAGGGTTCCATGCAGCCTGCCATAACCACGTGACACGACAGTCACACGCAGCACAGAGGCAGCTTCCTGCATCGGTAAAGAGAGGGAAGCCAGAGAGGTGAAACGATTTTTGGAGTCATGCAGTTATGAATTAACCTGTGTCTTAAATGTGGCCGGATTAGCTTTCCTGTAACTCAACTCTGATCACATTACTCTGCTTCTTAACGCTTGCCGAGCCCCTCTCCAATATGGTAACACCCACACTTTCTGATGGCATTCGGGTCCCCTCTGCCTTGCCAGCCGTCACCCTGCGGCGCCCACAGGCCAGGGCAGCACCAACCCCGCTGACCTAACTGGACCAGATCCCTCAGGCACTGTCACCCCACACTGTCCCGGTGCTGCCCCTTACCCAGCCGTCCATCCATGATGTTGTTGGACACTGACCGTGCGCCACTGCGGTTGGACACAGGGGATGCGCCCACGGATAAGACCTGGTCCCCAGCGAGTCATTCAGTCTACATCTTGCTAAGTCACCACTCTTTACAGCTCAAATGTTATGGTGAAGATTGCCCGGAATCTCCTTCACACCCAGAAGCAAGCGTCCTCCGGAGCTTCCCCAGCCTGTAGCTGTGTGCAGGCCTCAGTCACTCAAGGTGGCACCAATGCCTTAGGCTTTGACGTCTACTCTCTGGGCCCTACACACCGAATGGCACATAGTAGGTGCTCAAGAAACCTTTGCAGAATGACCAAGTCTGAAATTCCTTACTTAAGTGGGCAAAGGCACGGTCCAGTTTCATTTTGCCTTTTCCTCCCCCTCTGCCTCCTTTTCCGGATAAAAGTCTCTTTTAGCCGCTCAGTAATTGCAGTGAAATAATTCTCTCATTCATCTCTTTCCTATCAATCATTTTGCATATTGAAAAGTATAGAGAAAAGTTGATGGATTTAGAAGGAAGTGATTGAAAAGCAAAATTGTCACGGAAGTGGATTCGCATGGAACAAAAGTGTGGGAAGGTGGACCTGCCCTGCCCAGCCCCGGGCACCTCTCACAGGGTGTAGGGAGCACTTCCTCCTCTGGCCCCTGCCTGGTCAGCGCAGCTCTTCCTCACTCCCTCGGAAGCCCCCATCTCCCTCTGGTTCCTGATTCCTGTCCTGAAGGCCGTGGCCGCCTTCGCTCCATGACAAGGGCTGGGATGGCCCTGCGGCCTCTCGCTGCACTGCTGGTTCAGGCGGTGCCTTATTGAGTGCGGGAGTTGACCACCTTCTACCCAAGCTGACTCGGACAGTTTCCGGAAAGTGACACAGCCTGTTAACACATTATCAGCCCCGGGGATCTGGAAAGGCAGGACTGGGTGGTGTGAACGCAGGCTCCGAAGCCTGAGTGGTCTGGCTTATTTCTCAGCCCTTTTACTTATCTCGGGGGACCTGAGCAAATCATTCTCAACCGCAGGTGTCTCATCTGCAAAGCAGAGATTATAAGACTTGTCTTACTGAGCAGCGAAAATAAACATGCGTAGATAAGGCGCCTAACACAGCACTCAGCAGCAGGCACTCCACACACGGAACCCCTCTCTGTTTTGTTTTAGTTCCTTTTTTTTTTGAGACAGGGTCTCATGCTGTCACCCCAGCTAGGGTGCAGTCGTGTCATCACAGCTCACTGCAACCTCAAACTCCTGGGCTCAAACCATCCTGCTTCAGCCTCCTGAGGAGCTGAAACTACAGATGTGCACCACCATGCCTGGCTAATGTTTCTATTTGTGTAGAGATGGGTGTCTCACTCTTGTCCAGCCTGGTCTCGAACTCCTGAGCTCAAGTGATCCTCCTGCCTGGGCCTCCCAGAGTGCTAAGATCACAGGCGTGAGCCACTGTGCTGGCCTTCCCCCTCCTTCTAATCCTACATGCTGTGAAGGGCAAGAACACTGTTTGATGGCCCTCAGGGCTTCTGTCCCCCTCCTTGCCTTCAAAGCCACTCAGACCTCTCCCCTCCCACTCATTCAGCAACTCAGACTCATTCAGCTCTTTCCCATCTTGGGGACTTTGCACATGCTGTTCCCTCTGCCTGAAACACTGTGCCAGCCTTTCTCTTCAGGTCTCAATTTAAATCTCACTTCCTCTGAAAGTCCTTTCCTAATCATCTTATCTAACTGTGTCCCCACTGACCCTGTTCCTTTCTTTTATTGCGTGTGGCACAGGCTGTGAGTATAGATGGTGAATTCTTTGTCGCTTGGCTGTCCCATCCGCTAGACAGGGAGGGCAGGACCACATCTGTTTTGCTCCCCACTGTAAGCTTAGTGCATAGCACATAATAACTGTTCAGTATTTTTTGTTAAATAAATGAGAAAGCAAAGGCTTAACTCTGAAGTCAAATCTCACTTAGAGTCCTGGGAAATTGTCTGAAGTCTGTGCCTCAGCTTCCTTGTCTAGAAAATTGGTATAATAAAAACAGTACCCACCTCGTCAGGTTCTTGGGAGGGTTTCATGAGATAATATTTGTCAAGTAGTAGTCTGGCACACAGAGGGGGCTTTATAAATGCTGGTTTCCATTATTATTATGGTTACATGCACTCTCGACAAGTTGGGGCTGGATGGAGAACATTTCGAATTCATCGAAGTCCTAGTGACGCTGTGGTCCCAGGCAGCCACGAGGACCCTGTCCTGCCCCTACGGCTCCTGGGGCTTGGAGCTGTGTGTGTGTGTCCATTGCTATGGGCTAGGGATTCAGGGGTTGAACACACAGGACACCTAGCTCCAAGGAGAGCACAGTCTGGTGAATGTATCAGTTTGCTCAGGCTGCCATAACAGAATACCACAGATCTGGTGGCTTGAACAACAGAAATTCATTTTCTCACTGTTCTCCACGATCAAGGTGTCCACCAATTTTGTTTCTGGTAAGGGCTCTCTTCCTGGCTTGCAGACAGCTGCCTTCTCACTATGTGTTCAAATGGCCTTTCCTCATTGAGGGAGCAGGGAGGGAGAAGAAAAGAGCTCTCTGGTGTCTCTTATAAGAACACTAATCCTTTTATGGGGGCCACACTGTTATGACCTCGTCTCACCCTAAGGCTCTATCCCCAAATACCATCACGTTGGGGGGTAGGGCTTGAACATATGAACTTGGTGGGGAGGTAGGCACGGACATTAGGCCTCAGCAGTGAATGTTTACTGACCTGGGGGTGCACTGTGACCATGTCATGCCTCCCTTGCTGAGGGCTCATCTGGGATGGAGCCAATAGCATTGGCTACACATGAGCGCCATCAACCAATGGGACTATGTGTTGATCATGTCATCCCCTGGGAGCCCCTCCCTGTGGCCTGGCGTCCCTGCAGAGGGCTGTCCCAAGAGATCACAGGTGAGTGAGGTTCAGGATGCTTCTCTGCCCATCCGAAGTAGAGACTAGTTTTTTCTTTCTTTCTTGCTGATGTTTAGCTTCCAAACACACCCAACAGAAAACCAATTTGAAACAGCCCTTATAACCCATTATAACTCCCACAGGCTGGACACATGTTTGTGTGGGAGGGGGCTGGGGGTTGTCATCTTAAAACCTCACTTGAGGGTGGCTGGCTCGTTCCTTACTGATTTTCCAGCTAAGCAAGCAGAGCATAACTTTGCATTTTATCTCCATTTCATCTCACCATCGCGTCTCACACCCAGACCTAATCACTTAGAGCAATATTAGAACCAACATGGCATTTATCATAATATCCTGGGAGAGTGGAGTTCTGGTAAGTACAATGATAGCTAGTTACAGGGCCTGAATGCTCCAGGGAGCATTAATCACGGTGTCTGAGTGCATTTGTGGGAGCACATTGTAAACTAATTACCACGTACGGTGCTCACTCTATCATTACCTTTAATATATAATTTCAAATACAATACAACTTCTGTTTTGTTGCTTTCACACTGCTGTAGACATACTCC
>CAUYSK010058736.1:0-14115 GCA_963575035.1 Avahi laniger | reverse complement strand
GGGCTAGAGTGCCGTGGCGTCAGCCTAGCTCACAGCAACCTCAAACTCCTGGGCTCAAGTGATCCTCCTCCCTCAGCCTCCCAAGTAGCTGGGACTACAGGCATGCGCCGCCATGCCCGGCTAGTTTTTTCTATATATTTTTAGTTTTCCAGATCATTTCTTTCTATTTTTTTAGTAGAGATGGGGTCTCGCTCTTGCTCAGGCTGGTCTCGAACTCCTGAGTTCAAACAATCTGCCCGCCTAGGCCTCCCAGAGTGCTAGGATCACAGGCATGAGCCACCACACCCGGCCTTATGCTATCATTTTAACTGTTAACCAAACCTACTTTTATTTATATATAAATACCTATTTTTCCTTTATTAAGTAAATTAGAGACTAATATTTGTATTAATGTTTCCATGTCTGGTATTGGGTGTTGACTAACCTTTCTGCATATGATGCTGAAAAAAATATTGAAAAACAAACATTTGAAGACTCTGAAGAGCAATAAAATCAGTGGCAATTGGAGGGATCAGTGTTTAAAATCAGGGAACTGCACTGGATAAAATGTGTTTATACAGATTTTTGCCTAAGAGTTTGCCACAGTCAACCTATAGAGACTTAAGACAACTAGAACTCAAGCAGAAAGTTCCAGTTTGAGAAATCAGAATATGGAATTTGAAGAAAGGGTCAATGAATTTAATAATGGATCAATAGAAATTATTCAATGTAAGCAGAAAGTGAAAATGATTGAAAGAAAATGAAAAAAATTTCAGGGACCTATAAGACAATGTCAACCAGACTAACATACATGCAATTGGAGTCACAGAAGAATCGGGGAAGAAAGAATGAGGAAGAAAAATTATTTAAAGAAATAACGGGCCGGGCATGGTGGCTCACGCCTGTAATCCTAACACTCTGGGAGGCCGAGCTGGGGGGATCCTTTGAGCCCAGGAGTTTGAGGTTGCTGTGAGCTAGGCTGATGCCATGGCACTTTAGCCCAGGCAACAGAGTGAGACTCTGTCTCAAAAAGAAAAAAGAAAGAATGGCCATATAGTTCCCAAATTTTGTGAAAAACAACATACAGATCCAAAAAGCTCAACAACCCCCAACAAGATAAACACAAAGAAAACCACATTTAGACATGTCATTATCAAGCAACTGAAAACCAGAGAAAAAAAAGAAAATCTTGAAGGCAGAAAGAGAGGAGATATATTACTAAAAGGAGAATAATGGTATGAATGATGGTGGACTACTCATCAGAAACAATGGAAGTAATGACATCAATCTTACACAAACTTTATCAAAAAATTAACTGCTGCAATAAGGCAAGTAAGAGAAATGAAAAGCAAAATGACTCAAAAAGAAAAGAAGTAAGGCCGGGCGCAGTGGCTCACGCCTGTAATCCTAGCTCTCTGGGAGGCCAAGGCGGGCGGATTGTTTGAGCTCAGGAGTTCGAGACCAGTCTGAGCAAGAGCAAGACCCCGTCTCTACCAAAAATAGAAAGAAATTAATTGGACAGCTAAAAATATATAGAAAAAATTAGCTGGGCATGGTGGCACAGGCCTGTAGTCCTAGCTACTTGGGAGGCTGAGGCAGGAGGATTGCTTGAGCCCAGGAGTCTGAGGTTGCTGTGAGCTAGGCTGACGCAATGGCACTCACTCTAGCAAGGGAAAAAGAGTTATACTCTGTCTAAAAAAAAAAACAAAAACAAAGAAACAAAAAAAAAAACAAACAAAAAAACCAACTTAAGCCCATTATCCAAAGTGAGGCAGCACAAGAGTGGAAGAATGGGCTCCACTTGTACTCACCATCAGATTGGTACTAACTGATCAACACTAGGGTGATCATATGGCAGAAATACTCTCCAGGGATTAGGGGGATGGGGGAGGGGCAAATCCACAACTAAAGGACACAGGGAACACTGTAGGGGGGAAGGGCATGCCTTTAACCCTCACTTGGGTGAGGCAAAGACATAAAGTGTAACCATAATGTTTGTACCCTCACAATACCCTGAAATAAAAAAAAAATAATAATAATTTGTTATGGACAATTTCAAATATACCCAAAAAGTACAGAGAACAGTTTAATGAATTCCCATACCTATAACTTAGACTTAACAATTATCCAAATTTAGTCAAACTTGCTTCATCTATTCCATGTGTGTGTATGTGTGGTATTTGCTGTTGCTAAAGTATTTTGAAACAAATTCTAGACATTTCACATTCTAACATATGTGAACAGCCAGGCACCGTGGCTCACAACTGTAATACTAATACTTCGGTAGACTGAGGCAGGAGCCTGAGGCGGGAGGATCACTTGAGCCCGGGAGTTCCAGGTTGCAGTGAGCTATGATGATGCCACTGTACTTTAGCTTAGGTGACAGAGCAAGACTCTGTCTCCAAAACAAACAAAAAGTAAACATTTTATTACATAAATATAATGCCATAATCACATTTAACAAAATTAACAATTCCTTGGTATTCTTTAATACTAGGCCATATTCGAATTTTTTCAATTGTCTCAAAGATATCTTTTTATAGTTGGTCTGTTTCCCTTAGACCTACATATTACATTGAATAATTACATCTCTTAAATTTCTCTTAATCTAGAGCAACCCCTCCCTTTCTTTCCTTGTGACAGTGACATGTTAAAGAAACTGGATCAGTTGTCCTGTGGAATGTCCCAATTTCTGGTTATGTCTCTTATTTGCCTCTTGTTTTTCTCTTCCCTGTGTTGCTGTAGACCAGAGCTCAGTTCTAAAGGCTTGATTAGACAGGCATTCTTGTCTGGCAACCCCACTCTATACACGGGGCTGTGCAGTTTACATGGCATCACATCGAGACACACATAGCATCCAATTATTCCATGTCCGCTAAGTTTCCTTACTTTGACAATTCTTTTTCTTTGCTAGAAGTTCTATTTTTTCTCCAGTTCTATTTTGTCCTTTTAAATAGTCTCTTTTCACTTACTTTTTTTTTTTTTTTTTTTGATACAGTATCAATCTGTTGGCAGGGCTAGAGTGTGTGCGGTGGCATCAGCCTAGCTCACAGCAACCTCAAACTCCTGGGCTCAAGTGATCTTCCTGCCTCACCCTCCTGAGTAGCTGGAACTATAGGCATATGCCACCATGCCTGGCTAATTTTTTCTATACATTTTTTGTTGTCCAGCTAATTTCTTTCAATTTTTGGTAGAGACAGGGTCTCCCTCTTGCTCAGGCTGGTCTCGAACTCCTGAGCTCAAATGATCCTCCTGCGTTCGCCTCCCAGAGTGGTAGGATTACAGGTATGAGCCACCACGCCCGACCTTCACTTACTTTTGTGATTCCATCTCTTATTTCCTTAGACATTTCAGACATAGGAGTTTATAGTATGTAGCTGATAATTCCACTCCTGGGAATCTGACTGTTGCTCAGTGTCTCTGCTGACCCTCACCCATCATAGTTTGTTTGGCTCTCTTTGGCTGAGAGCATGTGTTTAGGTGAATCGGGATACCTTCCAGAGAGAACCTGCCTTTCCTTCCAGGTGAAACCGTAGATATTAAGGGCCTGGAACCATCTTTGTTCCCTTCTAGAGTTCCCACCTGTGCTCGCTTTGGCACCATGTATACTAAAATTGAAATGATACAGAGAAGATTAGCATGGCCCCTGTGCAAGGATGATACGCAAATTCGTGAAGCATTCCATAGTAAATAAAATTTTTAAAAAATAGAGTTCCCACCTTGATACAAATGTCTCAGGTTCTGGCCCCTACCTGGTGTGAGTCTCACAGATTGATTAAAGGACCCTTGTTGATGTCCGCTTCAGGGCAACCCTGAGTAGTAAGTTACTGTCACATACCATTCTGTTTTCAGCTCAATGTTTTTGCTTGTTTGTATTTGTTTTTTCTTTTCTCTTTCAAGATTTTTCTTGTTTTCAGTGAGCCCAGCAAGAAGGCCATGCTTTATGTAGGCTCTGGTTAACTTGTAGTAGGAGGGCCCTTCGTGTACAAGGTACCAGAGTAGCTTGTAGGCCATATTCTTGGAAATGGGAGCCTGCAGCAAAATTTGTAGAATTAAAATGTGGAAACAACTTGAATGTCCATCAGCAGGGTGAGAGTTTAATGAATTACAGAACATCAGTACAATGGAACCCTACAGAATAGTTTAAGTCAAGAAGAGACAGATGTATTTGTGATGACATGGAAAAGCTCTAATACATGTTGTTAAATGAAAAAGCAAGCAGAACTCTATGTGGCATGATCCAACTTAAGTATTAGAAAAAGTCCAAGTGGACATATATGAAAGTAAATAAATAGAACACAGCTTTAAGGAGTCCACAGCAATCTGTTAATGATAGTTATCCTTGGGGCAGGCAGAAGCTGAAATGTGTGTTGGGGGCTAAGGCTGAGTTTTACTCTTTATTAACATATAATGGTATGGTTCTGTTTCTTTTTTCTTTTCCTATCACCAGAATGCACTTGCATATTACTCGTGTGAATTTCCTTTTAAAAAGGAAATTGTCCACAATGTCAATTGCTTCAGAGAGGCCAAGAATCCACTGCATTTGGCAACTTGGAGTATAGTGATGACTTCAGGAAGGGCTGCTGGTGAGGTGGACATCAGACTGCAGGGGTGAGGAGAGAGCTGGAGGGGGTGTGCAGGGGGAAAGGTTACCTGTGAAAGGAGGGAGAAGGGTGGGAAGACACCAGATAGGAGCATAAAGCAGGGTAAGTAAAGGTCCCAGTAGGAGGGAGGCTGAGCATGGCACAGATGGCAGCCAGGGCCAGGTTCGAGGGGCAAGCTGTGGTTCTAGACAGGGAAACAAGAAACCAGAAGTGGGAAGTCTAAGGATCACGAACAGGTTGGGAAGTGTAGATGAGTTAGGATGATTTATTTTAGGGAGAAGGCTGTGAATATTATTTAAGGACATTAGTGGCTTATTTCTCTGAGTGTGTTTATTTGTGTGTGATATCTGGGGTAGGGCCTGGGGTGTTGGTGCCAGATCAAAGCAATCTTGCAGCACAGCATCATTGAAGTTGGGTAGAGGACCCTTGTTTGGAGCAGATGCAGGAGAAGGTTGAGAGTGCTGTGAGAGATCGTTGAAGGGATGCCCCTGGGAGTCCAGTCGAATAAGGAAGAGAGTGTGGAAGGAATGCACCCAATACTATACCTGGCACGTGGTAGGTGCTTAATACCTTCTTGCTGACTATTGTTAAGGCAAGTGTTATGAGACTAAGAGTGCAAAAGTTGGAGAGTTAGGAGGGTGCTTTCAGAAAGCAGAATATTGAGAGGTTAAGATGTCAACAATGGGATGATTTGGGTTCAGCCATAGTTTGATGGAGTGGGGTGGAGGATAGAAGAGTGAGGATTTTAGAGTGCTGGAGATCTTAAGAATTAGGGTACCCAACTCCAGATAGTCTCAGCTTTTCCAGTCTTCGGTCTCTTGCCTCCCTACTCATTTGTCTTTGATTACACGTACTACTCTGCCTGTGCCTTCACTAGCTCTTTGGTTAAGTTCCTGGATGAGCCGAAGCCTGCCTGAGCTCCTGGGTATGCCTTGAACAATTAGAGCACCCTGGTTGAGCTCCCCCATCTGCCTCAGTATTTGTTTTCACATGACTCATAGATGTTCAGCCTACGCAGGGCTTTGTCCTCAAGGCCTTGTCCAGCCTGTGATGACATATCTATTTACCTATTCAGAGACAAAGGGCCTGTTACAGGCCAGGCATGGTGGCTCATACCTCTAATCCCAGCACTTTGGGAGGCCAGGGTGGGAGGATCACTGGAGGCCAGGAGTTTGAGACCAGCCTGGACAACGTAGTGAGACCTTATTTCTATAAAAAATAGAAAAATTAGCCAGGTGTGGTGGCCTATGCCTATAGTCTCAGCTACTCAGGAGGCTGAGGCAAGAGGATCACTTGAGTCCAGGAGTTGGAGGCTGCAGTGAGTTATGATCATGCCACTGCACTCCAGCCTGGGTGACAGAGTGAGAGCCTGTCTCCAGACAAAAAAAAAGAAAAAAGAAAGAGGCGATTACGATTAGAAGGATTAGAATTTTACAGTTGTTCAGAGCCTGCCAACTTTTCGAAACTTTTCCCTAATCACCATTTTATCTCTTCACATTATCCCAGGGAGTTAAAATGACACAGGAAGTATGAGCAGAGGGAGTTTAGTGGTAGGGGTAGGGGATGGTATATGACTGTGGAGACCCTATGGTGCAGGGTCTGTGCCTTAGATTTGCTGAACCAGACACTTGGTGGGGTTCCCAAAGTGAGCAGCCTCACCAGGACCGATTCACTTTAGCCAGCTTGATAAGAGATTAATATGCAGACCAGATCTAAATTTTTTTTTTATAGTAAAGAGTATATTGTTCGAAAAGTGCCTCCTGTATCCACACTCCTTCCTCAAGAGATCTCCGCCAGGTTCATGGCTTTAAAAACCCCTGCCCCTTTGATGCCTAGTGTATCCCCAGCCCCAGTCTCTCTCTTATTTATGTGTCTCACTGCCTAGTCTGCCTCTCCTTTAGGTTGACTAATAGGCATCTCTTTGCTGCCCTAGCTCCTGCTAAGATGGGAGTTTGCTTGGGCTGTTGGCTCCCTCCCCACGTTAACCGCAGGAGGAACTACAGAGGGAAACAAGAAATCCAGGAAATAACAACAGAGAAGAAACTACTGGGGGGCTGACAGGCCTTTAGAACAGGAGTGTGTGTTTGGACATGTGTGTATGTGTGGGAGGTGGGCGGGGGTTACAGCCTGGGGCACAAGTGACTGTAATCTTAAGGATAAAGGAAGAGAAAAGTAAGTAATTGCCTTTCTACTCTTGCCACTCTGCGTCTTTGCATTGGGCAGTCATTGCTTGCCCCTCACTGCAGAATTGCAGATGCAGCAGCTCAGGCCACTGTCAGGATGGCCATGGGGAGGAACTCAGGGCGGTGAAGAGCTCTGCTAGGGTGAGGAGTTGAATTGGAGAACAACTGATTTCGAGCAAGCCCTCACTCTTCTACTCTTTCCCCTTCAAATCCCCAGGCCGGCCCATCCCATCAGTGAAGACAGCTTCCTTCTAGCCACAGGGTGGGAAGTGAAACCAAGACCCCTAAAGAGTTTTCGGGCCAGAAAAAAATTTAAAAGAACCAAATGAAAATGCTAGTTATGAAAAAGATAACAATTGACATAACAAACACAATAAATGAGATAAACAATAGATGAAAAGTAAGTTAGAATATCATATTGAGAAACACTGCAAGGATACATTGAAGAATGGGGAGATGAAAAACAAAAGTTAAGAAACAAAGAGAATAGAAACAGAATGCCCACATCCATATATTGGGAATTCAGAAGGAAAAAGATAAAAATGAATAAAAGACTATATTTGAAGAAACAATAGATATACATTTTTCAGATTTAAAAAGGATGAATGACTTCAAATTAAAAGGGCTCATCGAGTGAAAAATAAAAGAGAGAAGGGAAAACCCACACATGATACAGGATGATGAAATTTAAAAATACCAAAGAAAAAATTCTAAAAGAGTTAGATTGACATCAGACCTCTCAACAGCAACACTGGATGCAAGAAGACAATGAAGTAATATTTCTTAAGTACAAAAGGAAAATAACTTTGAACCTACATTTTACATCTTGCTAAGTTGTCATTTGGATTTGAAAAGCTGAAAATGAAAGGTTTTGTTACCAAAAAACTCCTAAATTTGAAAAGATAAAAATAAAAATATTATCAGGCAACAAGGCTTTAAAATGCTTCCCATACAAAGAATCACATTGAAAACCATCTCTGGAGTGTCAGAAAGCAAGGACACATTCAAAGATTAATGGAGTAGTTTAGTTTCAAATGGTTTAACCTAGTATATAAAGCAAAATTTTTTTAAAAATGTTAACAATTTTTACATCTAAGTGGAGGGATATATTGATGTTTAGTGTACTATCTTTTCTACTTTTATAAAAGTTTGAAAATTTTACAATAAAAATTTAAAAATATTTTGGGGGAAGTATTCAAGAAGAGAAGCAAACCCAGGCAACTTTGCAAGAAATACTTAAAGCAAGGGTATTAAATATATTGGTAACATATTCTGTTGTCTAAACAACAATAGACTTAAGACTAAAGAAAAAGAGAAAGTATATCATAACAATACCAAATTAAAATTCTAGACAATATTAAGTTGATAGTGGGTTGAGGGTAGGTAGAATTTAGAAAATCCACAAACATTTGGAAATTAAACAATACATTTATACATAATCCGTAAGTCAAAAAAGAGATCATAAGGAGAATTATTAAATCTTTTGAACTAAATGAAAAAGAAAATACAACATGTCAAAATTTATGGAATGTAGCAAAAGCAGTCTTTACAGGGAAATGTATAGTTTTAAGTGCCTATATAGAAAAAGGAGAATGGCTGGATGTGATGGCTCATGCCTGTAATCCTAGCACTCTGGGAGGCCAAGGGAGGATTGCTTCAGCTCAGGAGTTCGAAATCAGCCTGAGCAAGATCGAGACCACATCTCTATCAAAAATAGGAAAATTAACTGAGCATGGTTGCACACACCTGTAGTCCCAGCTACTCTTCAGGAAGGCTGAGACAGGAGAATCGCTTGAGCCCAGGAGTTTGAGGTTGTGGTGAACTACGATGATGCCACCACACTCTAGCTGGAGACAGAGTGAGACCCTGTCTCAAAAAGAGAGAAAGAAAGAAGAAGCATGGTCTCATATCATATCAGTAATCTAAGCTTCTACTTTAAGAAACTGGAAAAAGAAGAGCCGGTTAAATCTGAAGCAAGCAGAAGAAAGGAAATTTTGAAGATTACAGTGAAAATAAATGAAATAAAAACCAAAAAACAATAGAGAAAAATCAACAAAATAAAAAGTCAGTTTTTTGAAAAGATTTACAAAATTGACAAATTTTTACCTAGACTCACCAAGAAAAAAAGGAGAAACATAAATTATAATATCACTATTTACCTTACAAAAACAAAAAGAATTATAAGGATATATTACAAATTCAACAACTTGGATGAAATGGACAAATTCCCAGAAAGATACAGATTACCAAAGCTGACTCAAGAAGAAACAGAAAGTCTGAATAGACTTATAGCAGGTTAAGAAATGGAATTAGTACTTAAAATCTTCTTATGAAGAAAAGCCTAGTCCCAGAACGCTTTACTAGTGAATTCTATCAAATATTCAAAGAAGACATAATATCAATCTTTCATAAATTCTTTCAGAAAATAGAAGAGGTGGGTATACTTCCCAACTCATTCTATAAAGCCAGTATTACCCTGATTCAAGCCAAAGATATTACGTGAAAAGAAAACTATAGACCAGTATCCCTTTTGAACATAGATGCAAAACTCTTCGGCACAATATTAGCAAATAAAATCCAGCAACATATAAATAGAATTACACACCATGACCAAGTGGGCTTTATTCCACGAATGTAAGGTTGGTTTGATATCTAAAAACCAAGTAAGGTAAATCACCATAGTAATAAGATAAAAGACAAAGCCATATGATCATCTCAGTAGGTACAGAAAAAACATTTGACAAAATGCAACACCCATTGATGATAAAAACTCTTAAACTAGGAATAAAAAGGAACTTTCTCAGTTTGATAAAGTGTATCTATCCAAAATCTACAGTCAATAGTACATATAATGATGAAAGACTGAATGTTTTCCCTTAGGATCAGGAATAAGGCAAAAAAAAAAAATATACATTGGAAAAGAAGTAAAACTGTCTTTTTTCACAGATGACATGATCCTATATATAGAAAAATCCTAAGAAATCCACAAAGAAAACTACTATTTTTAAGATAGTAAGGCCCAGTGCGGTGGCTCACCACCTGTAATCTTAGCACTCTGGGCGGCTGAAGTGGGAGGATCGCTTGAGTTCAGGAGTTCGAGACTAGCCTGAGCAAGAGTGAAACCATGTCTCTACTAAAAATAGAAAGAAATTAGCTGGACAACTAAAAATATATAGAAAAAATTAGTCGGGCATGGTGGTGCATGCCCGTAGTCCCAGCTACTCGGGAGAGTGAGGCAGGAGTATCGCTTGAATCCAGGAGTTTGAGGTTGCTGTGAGCTAGGCTGACGCCATGGCACTCTAGCCTGGGCAGCAGAATGAGACTCTGTCTCAAAAAAAAAAAAAAAATAGATAGTAACATTGCCCACATTGACCTACAAATTTAATGCAAACCTACGGCATAATAATAAATCTATATTTGGTCTCTGACCCTGGTTCCTAGCACAGAGCTCCTAAAACTCTTGTAATTTCATGAATGATGGGATGGGGGTAGAGAGAAACGTCCTTTGTTATTCATAATAAGCCCCTTTCAACTATATCTGAGTTTATGCTAATGAGGTGACTCATGGAGGATAGGGGCTGGTTGCCAGAGGAATCAACACCAGGTGATTAAATAGTTGGAACTTTCAGCCCCACTTCCCCAACCTCTGTAGAGGGGAGGTGGAAAGGGCTGGAGAGTGAGTTCAGGCATAATCAATCATGCCTACGTAATGGAACCTCCATTTTACCCTAAATGATGGGTTTTGGAGAGCTTCCAGGTTGTTGAACACACCAAGGTGCTGAGAGGTGGCACATCTGGAGAGGACATGGAAGCTTCTCGCTCCTCCCTCCTCCCTCCTCATACCTTGTCTAGTGTGTCCCTTCCATTTGGCTGTTCCTGAGTTGTATCCTTTATAATAAACTGGTAAACAGAAGTATTTCCCTGAGTTCTATGAGCAAAGTATCAAAGCCAAGGAAGGGTTGTGGGAACCTCGAATTTGTAGCCGAGTCACACAGAAGTGTGGGTAACCTAGGGACCCACTACTTGAGATTGGCATTTGAAGTGGGGGGCAGTCTAGGGACTGAGCCCTTAACCTGCTGGATCTGTCGTTAACTTCAGATAGCTGCTGTCAGAATCGAATTGGATCATCAGAAACCCAGTTGGTGTTTGCCGAGAATTGGGAAATTGCTTGATGTGAGGGAAAAAACCCAGACATTTGCTGTCAGAGTGTTTTTGAGTATAGAAAGCCAGTTTGTTTTTCCCTTTAAATCTCTATCAAAATCTTGGCTGCCTTTTTTTTTGCAGAAATTGACAAGCTTATTCTAAAATTAATACGGAAATGCAAAGGATCCAGAATAGCCAAAACGATATTGGAAAAGAACAAAACTGGAGGACTCACTCTTTCTTTCTTTTTTTTCTTGTGTCAATATTTTATTTTGGTGTAAAAAATGGGAAGCTGGAAAATACACTGTATTCAAAATATACACTATATTTTCTTGGTTCCCCCTCACATGTGGAAACCCCCTCCCCCCAAGACTCACACTTTCTGATTTCCAAACTTACTACAAAGCTATGATAATCAAAACAATGTGGTACTGGCATAAGATAGACATACAGACCAATGGCATAGGCTTGTGAGTTCAGAAATAATTCCCCACATGTAAGGTCAATTTATTTTTGTCAGGGCCTAAGGTGCCAAGATAATTCAATGGGAAAAAGATATTTAATACAGTGTGGGAAGGATGTGGGGAAAGCAGATCCCTCATACATTTCTGAGGAGAATGTAAAATGGTATTTACAATGTGGAGAACATTTTGGAAGTTTCTCAAAAAGATCAAAATAATCTTACAAGTTACCATGTCCATTCCTAAGTATCTACCCAAGAGAAATGAAAACATATGTCTACACAAAGTCTTGTGCATGAGTATTCACAGCAACATTATTCATAATAGCCCCAAAGAGGAAACAATCCAAGGTTAATGGATAAACAAAATGTGGTATATTAACACAATGGAACACTAGTCAGCAAAAAAAAAAAAAAAAAAGAAGCACCTTCTAATATACACTATGATATTGATGAACCTCAAAAACATAAAACTAAGTGAAAGCCAGACACAAAAGACTATGTATTGTATGATCCCATTTATATGAGGTGTGCAGAAAAGGCAAATCTATATAGAGAAAGTCGATCAGTGGTTGCTGGCTGGATCTGGCAGTGGAGATCAACTGCAAATAAGCACAAGAGAACTTTTTGGGGTGATGGAAATGGTCTAAATATGGATTGTTGTGATAGTTACATATCTCTGTAATTTACTAAAAATAATTTAATTGTGTACTTAACAATGGCTAAATTTTATGGTACATATAGTTAACTTCAATAACGCTGTTGGGAAAAATAAAAAGGATCATAGAGACATGGCTCAGAATATTGGGATATTTTGGGGCTATTTTATTATTCCAGTTGGGGGAAAATCTGTAGTACTGTTCCTGCTGCTAATAGGGTCCCAATAGCGAAGATGGCATTTTCTTTCTTAGACATGTTCTGACTGTCCCTGCTTCTGTCGGGAAGGCATACAGGCCCCTGTCATCACGTCATTGCCCAGGTTCATGACATAGGTTCAAACCTGAAGGCTATGTCCAACTCTATGCTTGTGGTAGGCTGAACAATAGCCCCCAAAGATATTCAGACCCTAATCCCTGCAACCTGTGCATGTATTCTTATACAGCAAAAGGGAGTTTGCAGGAGTGACTAAATTAAGGATTTTGAGATGGGGAGATTGTTTGGGATTATCCGGGTGGGTGGGCCCTAAATATAATCATAAGTGCCTTTATAAGAGGGAGGCAGAGGGAGATTTGACTACAAAAGTAAGAGATGTGGCACATGAAGCAATTGAGCAAAGGAAATAAAACTGAAAAAACCAAAAGAGAAAAAAAAAAAACCGAAAGAAAAATAAAGAACAACAGCAACAACAAAACTCAAGAAAACAAAAGTAAAAGATGTGAAGATGGAATCAAGAGGCGGGAGGCAGGCACCCCCCTGCACCCCCACCAAGCTCAGGAATGCAGGCGGCCTCCAGAAGCCGGGAAAGGCAGGCAAGCGGACTCTCCCCAGAGCCTCCAGCGGGAGCAGAGCCCTGTGGACACCTTAACTTTAGCCCAGGGAAACTGATTTCGGCCTTCTGGCCTTTCAAATAGGTAAGAGAATAAATTTATGCTGTTTTAAGCCACCAAGTTTGTGGTAATTTGTTATAGTGGCAACAGGAAGCTAATAAAATGTCCAACCTCAAACATATTTGATTTATGTTTTATAATTTTTGAATTAGTTGCAAATATAAAAATTCTAAAAATTCTCCTTTTGAGAGGTTCCTTCTGAAGCTGTCTGATTATTTCATCCTGTGTCACTGACACATCTTCTGGCTGAAAAGCCCCTATTTATGTTATTGCAGGGACTTGTTCTCTCTGTCAAGCTTCTGGCCTTTCTAGAATATTTGGCAGGGGGGTGAGGGAGTCCCTTGTGTCCATACCTTGCTTGTGTTTTCCACTTTCATGTACTGATGCATTACCTCCTGGAGTTCCAAGACCGCCACCCTCTCTTGAAAGATGTTAGCATCTCGGTGGCCTCAGCAGTGTAGGAGAGGGGACACTGGGAAAGCTGCTCTCTGTGTCTGGGACAGGAACACAGATCTGTTTAACCATTTGCTTCAGCACAGGTGAAAGAGTAACAGACTCATCCTTAGTCTCGGGGTGATTTACAATGTACAGAAAGAAATCTTAAAAGTATATATCAGGGCCGGGAGCGGTGGCTCACGCCTGTAATCCTAGCACTCTGGGAGGCCGAGGCGGGCGGATTGTTTGAGCTCAGGAGTTTGAGACCAGCCTGAGCAAGAGCGAGACCCCGTCACTACTAAAATTAGAAAGAAATTAATCGGACAACTAAAAATATATAGAAAAAATTAGCCGGGCGTTGTGGCATATGCCTGTAGTCCCAGCTGCTTGGGAGGCTGAGGCAGAAGGATTGCTTGAGCCCAGGAGTTTGAGGTTGCTGTGAGCTAGGCTGACGTCACGGCACTCACTATAGCCATAGCAATAGAGTGAGACTCTTTCTAAAAAAAAAAAAAAAAAAAAGCCACGATCCTCATAGGTACACCTTTCAACATTTGGACTCAATGGCCTGGATTAGCAACCTGTGCTTTGGCACTACCAACGGGGGGGCCCCTCAGTGGTCTCCATTCTGAAGAGGAGATTCGCCTTGAGTCCTTCTGGCTGCCTTCCTGGCTCTCTTCCCAATTTTCTCTGGGTAACTGCTTAGCCCAGGATATACCCACACCCTTGGCCAAAACACAGCTGCAGAGACTTTCTGGTCTGAATCA